>PKRV01002418.1:706907-948232 GCA_003709505.1 Hyphantria cunea
ATATATATATATATATATATATATATATATACAAGGAGTAAAAAATTATATGTGTAAGTAGTTGCCTGCCTGGAAGAGATTGACGTTGAGCAATAAGGCCGCCAATTGTACTACCGACATACCTAACTTTAAGCTATGTACTTAATTATCTGGTGTACAATAAAGCGATTTATTATTATTATTCTCTTTATTACATTTATATATACATATTTATTACATTTAGATAGTAGACCACTGACATCGGATACAGGGACCAAGAAACCGGTGGTTAGGGCTCCAAAGACAGGAACCTCCTCACAATACGAGCCGTGTCAAGAAGGACTGCCTTCTGCATCAGACCCTTGATCCAATCGTCTAACGTGGCTCACGTTGAGGTGTTGGTCGAGGCTTTTGGCAATCAATCCATTAGCAGATATGACTATCGGAACAACGATCGCCGAATCTACACTCCACATATCGACAATCTCGTGAGATAAATCCAATTATTATTATTTTTATTAGTTAATTTATCTGTAAGGTTTTTTTAAAGTCACTAAGCAGTTTATATCATTTTCGTATACAATAAATTATTTTAACCAACTGTGAATTGTTTACCCCACTGTGCTAGTAGGAGAGTTATTTTTTCGAGTGTATATTTGTATATCCCTTTTCTGCTAATTTCTTGGGCATGTTATTGGCAAAACTGGCCTAGACATGATGTCAGCTTAATTGATTTGACAGATTTTGGAAAATTGTAAAAAATATATCAAACATGAAAATCCTTGAACTTCTTTTAAAATTTGAGTAAAACTGCCCGAGTATAGATTAAAGTAATTTTTGTTTTTATATCGTAGTTAAATGACAAATATATATTAATACATATTTACGAACAACAAGTTTTTTACCAAAACGGAGGATAATGACCTGCAAAAAGAGTCACAGTCTGGTGTGGTAGGGTTATGTCCAACGGGAACCACTAAAACTGCTACTACTGGTGGTCTTTGGGTTATTTTTTTTCATACCTGACTATAACGATCTTGAAACAGAGTAAGTGCTTTAAGTGAGAACCAGACTTTTATGAGTTTGAGTAATAATTCATAGTTACATCTTCTATGTTATCAGTCTGAAAATTTATTAAATTGGTACATTGGGGAGCGAGTCTAGTTATCAAACGTCTAAAGGTATATTGCGCTCTCTGAAGACACGTCAAAGCCTATCCTAATTTAAACAGGGCTGTTTACATCCCCGGGGCCTGGGTCACGAAGACCCACAGGGTGGGGTTCTAGTTATAGCGGGAAATATGTTCATGTTAGTCTCAAAAAATTAAATATCATAAGTATTGAATGAAAATTACTACTAAAAATGTATGCATCTATTCAAAAACTAAGTTAAAAACACAATATAAACTTACAGTTTAGACAAATGTTGGTCTGTCGGTTCGAATCCGATATACCATCTCGAAATATCAAAATTTAAGCCTTGCCAGAACTCTGTAAAACAACTTTGAGAATTCGTCGTCATCGTCGCCTTTTAGCTGATAAAAATATTATTTCGTAGAAGTCGGTTTTGAAAGATGTAGAAATTTCAATAATGTTGATACTATTTTGTACACACTAATTTATACCATTACTTAAACTAAAGAGCAAATACTTCTTACAACTTTTTCAAAAACCTTGAATATTGTGTCCGAAAAACCCTATACCGTTTGCAACTATGACAAATTATTCTATGTTTTAAGTAGAAATATTCGACAAAAGCTTTTGTCACTTAAACCTACTTCTGGTGTCATTTGATAGATCTATATATTTTTGGACAAAATCATTTTTTAGTCACTTTGTTATTATAAAAGAAAAAATTTCAATCGCTGTCAATAGCACCACACCTCACTACGAACTCATTTCAGGGTTGAGCGCGCACCCAACCGCCCTGCGCTACCCCTACCACAAGGCTTCACTTTATAAATATTGTACTTTCACTCAATAACACCACACTGATAGCCCTTGAGATATGTTACTACAGGACGATTTGAACAGATGAACCAAGATGTATTGCTATTACAGACCTACAAAACAAAAGGTTTCATTCGAATTAAGTTCTTGGTTTAAGAAACAAATAAGGTTTATTTTAGTTAGTGCCTGATTGAGTCACAAGGTATCAGTTACTATGCTACATTTATCATCAATAACTCAGTGATTCTAGTGTAAAAAATGTCGGTTTTCGTGCTAGAGCTTAAACAAGAGTAACAGGTTCAAAAGAAGATAGAGTTGAAGAATGTGAGAACATTTAGTCCTCTAAGTATATCAATACAAAGAAAAACAGAACTAATTAATTTACAGATATTTAAACACTTGGACTCCGGTCTACACTCACTAAAAATTTTACCTACGTCGCCAAGTGTTCGAGATTCCCACATGGTACAACACTTTGTATGATACACTAACTGTTGAGTGAATTTGAATCTTGGTGTTCTTTATCTTTGTTTCATATATGTTTGTGAAGTTCCATGTGGTACAGTATATATTCCTTACCTTTAAAAAAAAATAGTACGCATTTAGTGGTTTAACTCTCAGAAATCAATAAGTATATAATTATACAAGTATTTTGTTAAGAAGGTGTTTTGAGGAGGGTAAGTTATTTCATACGAATTTCAGGTTTGGGTTTTAGCTTAAGCCTGTAAATCGAAGTAGTTCATGATCTCTGCTAACTGTATCGTAGCCTGTCTTATGACTACTATAGTAGCTAAGTTATTAAATAAGCAGATATAATAAACGTTTTTGATTTCTATGGTCACATCAACAGAAAAGAACCTCGGGCAACTCATGGTCACTGACAATATGAAAGGTAAAAGAATAAGAGGACATAGTCCAATTAGAGGGACTGACCAAATCTGAATAACCTTACTACCAATTTACACGTTGCCCTTTATTCAGCTAAGGAGAAGAACCAGTGACGAGCAACTGTCCGGTAGAAGACAATAGAAGACAGTCCACAAATGAGGAATCACGACCCACCCACCCACAAATGAGGGATCAGAAATGAGGATGACGACGCGAGGAGATGGAGGAATTGAAATTGTAGCATCACATGAGCTGTATTCGTTGCCCAATGTCTTCCAATAGCAATTTCGTCAGCCGTGCCTTTTCTCTTTAGTTTTTTTTAATAACCACTGCCTAAAAAACGAGTTTTTATTATTATTATTATTAACTAGGAAACAGCCATTGGATATCGCCCTCTAAATTGAAATAGAGAAACTTGGGTACCTGTTCAAACCACGGAGTTCGCGGACTCACGTCTCAGGACAAACGTTGTGGTTAGGCCGCAACGTGGCCCGCGTTTTATTGTTGCTCCAACAAATTAGGTGGCGACGTTATACCCCGAAAAAAAAACCCCGTGGTTTGAGTATGTGCAATCACTGCTGATGGTTGTGGCTTTCACCGGTGTGGAAACATTGTCTAGATCACTAACACATAATACAAATGCAAAACATAACGCGCGTATTATATTAAAATAGTGTAAATGTTTAAAAAAACTACTCATTTAATAGTAATATTGTCTATTAAAAGACAAATTTTCATACTATTGATGTCAAGAGAAACTGTGAATTATATCAAGCTATGTAGAAAACATATATTATGACTAATTCGAATTATATAGATTTACTTGTCGATGTCGCGAAACTTAGCTGTAGTTGCTGTTTTCTGCATAATTCTGCCCAATTGAATAATAACACTTGGTTTCACCTTGGGGTATGGGCCTCCGGTATCCTAACTCACTCGATGAAACACATCACAAGCGCTATTTCACACTGGTTTTCTGTGAGGCCGGGGTATCACTCCGGTAGAGCCGGCCCATTCGTGCCGAAGCGTGACTCTCCCACTGTTATATTTTATTAACCTTTTTTATTGAAATATAATAATTATATTTAAAATGTATTTACCGGTATAATATTTTTATTTTACTGGTTGACCCGGTGAACTTCGTAACACCACTTTTTTTCTTGAGTATTTCATAACTTTCCATAAAACTTCTTTTAGTAGTTTTAACCGGCTCAGCTTGCCAAGAGTAGCGCACGGTAGCGGTATAATTTTCTTGTATTCAAACCTTGTCCTGACAATAACAAATATATAAGAATGATCAAATTTGGTGCAGTCTAACGACAGTTATACGCCTTCATTGATTTTATTTATATAAAAGATATAATTTATAAGCGCAAGGCTGCAAAATCCAGCGATTTATAATTGACAATGGATAACTAACCCCACCCATTGCTTTTAGGTCGTCATCGACCGCCGTTTTCATGTGGACTATTCTTGTTATAGTATGAAAAGAAAAATTATCCCCACTAAGTATTCTTATAGAAATCAATGTCTATGGTCTGGTGCAAACTTTTGCGTAACGGTATCTACGACTTTCAATACAGTTATATTACAATTTACAAGCACTTTCAGTTAACCTACTAGTAAAATTACATTGTAATAGAAACCTTGACATGACAGCTTCAAACATTGTTCGTTAGATTGGATGTCCTATAGAAAATACATATAAATCGTCTCGAAGCACAATATAAAAAAAATAATACAAAAAGTTTCCTATTCATGTAAATAATGAAAATCTTTAGTAAAAAGTTAATTTGGAAATCGCCAATGGGTGTGGTCATATTTTTTGTATGTGGTCGTGATGTTGAAGTCACATTTGGTGTGGTTATACAACACTTTTCTAGAACAATGACGATCATAAAAATCACAATGAAATCTCAATCATGCTGCCTTGTAAATGGGTAGAAATATTATTTTGGTTTATGTTTGAGCCTGCCAAAATGACTCTACTATGCTCAATGGAAAGCATAAGCAGAATTCAAGAATGGTGGTCACCAAACTCATTGAGAATGCAGACAATTCAACAATGCAGCAGGGTGACCAACACCATGGTGGACTAGTCATGCTTCTGAATCATTGCGCTTCCTGTTGTATGTATACTGAAATTTTATCCATCATCTTATGTTCCAAGATCTATATCCAAGTCATAAACTTTTACACCGACTGATATCAAATTTGACACGATATACTAAAGATGATTCTTACATACTTTTCGCGTCAGTATTATTTCTAGTTGCGAAGGGAAATTTGCAAAGCATGGTAAGATATAGCTTGTTTACAATAGCTTATATAATAAATAATAACGTATCACTTCCAATCTGTACAACATCCTGAATTTTGCAACATTTTGTGCTTACTTTAAAAACCACAGGGTACAATTAAAATGTCGTATACAGCCGCTTCGAAGGGTTCGAGCGACCCCCTGTAGACATTTCAATATACACACATGGCAGCCCTATTACTCGACCGGATTATCTTCAAAAGTTGTGTTTTACAAGTCCTTGACAATTAATGTTATTACTAAAATAGGGATTTATTTTTCTTGCCATTATTGTTTATTGTAACATAACTATGAACTACTCGTATTTCTGGTGTTATTACGGCTTTGCCTTCTACAATCTTAAATTTAATATTGACGCCACTCTCTCTTAAGCACCATGAAATCTTCTATGTCCAAGAACTTATCTTAATTTACATCTTTAATAGGTATTTTTATTATTTCTGTATTGATCCTGCGGATGTCGTAAGGGTCAACTCAAAAGTAAACTACATAGGACATTATTAGCGCTGCAAAATATATAAGATATATATATAAGCTGCAAAATAATAAGAAGAACTTGACACTAACTTGTCTGGCCAGAGTGGCAAAGAAGGCCTATGTCTTTTTTTGTTGAATATGGTGCCATCGAGCAGATGTATCGCCTGATGGTAAGAGATTACCGCGGCCCATGGACAACCGAAACATCAGAATTGTCACAAGTGTGTTGCCGGCCTTGAAAGTTTGAAGGTGGTATTGGTCTGGGAATACCGCAGGCGACTTTTTTTTTTAACAGTTTGGCAGAAAGTTTCTGGAAAAGCGCACAGTTGTGGACTGCCAATCATCTAGATGATGGGGATGAAACTGCTGTCGCGTCGGACGATAGCGGAATGTCCAGGTAGTGGACTATCAAAAGCTGTGGACATGATAGGAAAGTATTTATTTAATTATGTAAATGTAAAGTGAGAATTAGATCATTGTTCGTATTGTTCATTAGATGTCAGCGTAGCCCGGACTTCAATTGGTGCGGCAGAACACTCATTGGCGTTCGCCGTTCAGTGGTGAACGCCAATTTCTCAGTTAACAGAATCATATTTAAATGGATTAAAAATACATCTCAATTTTATAACACTTTTCAATATTATTAGCCACACAAAGCAATTTAACAACTGTCCCACCGACCCATAATAAATACAACTTATCTATCTAAAGTTTTATTATAAATTGTAATAATTGAGCAAAAAGGGCAATGATGCCTGACTGCGGGCAGGTTGTATAATAACATAATATGAGCAATTTCAACGATTAACATCGACCGGAAGTTATTCGCAGGAAGCGGTGTGGGCGGCGCAGGCGCATCGACACTGTAGCGGCCCTGTTTTTTGTGGCCCAAAGTTAACCGCATTGTTTGTGGCTCTAAGTGTAAAAATTATTTTTATGGGTGTCGGAAAATTGCTTCGTTGTTCGGCACAAGTTTATTTATATCTTGAAAGGGTCTGATGGGAGACACTTTTTTAATGTATCGCCTGCCAAAGTGACTTCACTTCCTGACGGATAGCATAAGCAGGGTCCAAAAGTGGTGGTCACCATACTCATTGCGAAAGCAGACGATGCAACAATACAGCACGGTGACCCGCACTAATTCGGTTTATTGAGATGCTTCTGCATCATAGGGCCTCTGGTCTCGCACTCATCAACGATACACGACAGCACGTTGGTCTTCTGAAAGACGATAGTACCGTCCCAGTCGAGCCGGCCCGTTCATACTGAAATCAGCTTGGCTCTACGACCTTAAGAACTTTATTTGTATACTATTTTTACCCGTCTGCGGCGAAATCAAAAGTAAGTTTAATATTTTTGGCAGCAGTGTGTTGTGTAGTTGTTTTATTTATTCATTATGCATATTAGTAGTGTCAAAGGTGGACTTAATATGTTCCGCTTTAACGTAATCTATCTCTATTTATTGGCTCTATTTAATCGGATTGCTTTGAATTTTAACGCTAGAATCAAAAAGTTATCTATAAAAAATACTAACATTATAAAGCTGAAGAGTTTGTTTGTTTGTTTGAACGCGCTAATCTCTAGAAGTATTGGTCCGATTTAAAATAAAATTGTTTCATTGTTTGATAGCTCATCTATCAACGAAGGCTACTTTTGACCAAAAAGAGCATATGACTACATATCAAGGTCGGTTCAGTATGACCTTTTTAAGGTAAATTAATTTGATCGTGTTTCTCCAACATTATGCTACAGGTAATAGAAGACGCAGACGAGGTACCGTGGGTCAGTTAGTTGTGAATAAAAATACTTATTCCAAACTGAACCCGACATCCAAGTACTGTCTTTATCGTTAACCAGAAAGAATACAGCAAAAAATATGTTTAAATGTCAAACCAAATAATAATATACTTATATCCCTTTTATATTTATGTTCTGGTAATGTCATTTTAATATACTGTCTTAATGACATTTAAAAACATGGTCGTGAATTTTATGTTAATTGAAATAGTGGAAGGACATTCCATTTTATTTACTTTAATGTTAACTTACTTCTGCCGTAAGTAACACTCATAAATTTTCATAATTGAGTAATTAAACAGTAAGTTACTATTTCATAAATTTATGTACTACACGTGTCCGTTTCTTCGTAAAAATTTGCAAAATTTGACTTTTGCTATTATAACAGATTAAGGAGGGCCAGTTTCACCAGCTTATGATATAGTTTTAGATAGTTATCTGCCGAATAACAATATTTAACAGATAAAATTTGGTGATATATATTTACTGTAATCTTTTTTATGTATGAGCCTGCTAAAGTGACTATACTCTGCTTGATTGAAAGCATAAGAAGAATCCAAGAGTGGTGTTATCATACTCATTATTAACGCAGGCAATGCAACAATGCACCATGGTGACCCACACTATGGCGGATGATGAAGATGCGTCTACGTGATTGGGAATCATCATCTGAGATATTTGTCTATATCACCTTGAGATCAGGACCAGGGACTTTATTGACATGTGGTGAAACTGGCCCTACAGGTTTTTTACTAAGTACGAGATCAAAAATTTTTGCAAGTTGTTTTTGTACTTATATTTCTTGTTCAGTAATTCATGTGTGATGTGATATCTCTCCCATCTTCAATCTCTATTCAATACTAGCTGCGCTGCTTCTCTTGTTTTGATTTTGATCTCCGTGTATCTGTTTGATAATATTAATTTAGTTTTCCAAAAACTAAATCTATTTAAATGAATCCGAAAAGAGAACTGAATGACAACAAACTCCTTTTTTTCCCTCAAGGAATAGTTGTTCTGCTAAGCGTTGTTAACATTTAAAATTTGAATAAAATATAAAAAAAAATATTATTGAAATTAGATTACAAACAGCGTAGAGATCACGTAACATAGACAAAAACTGATTTAATGAATTAGCGAACAATCAAACCTTAAAAAACTTATTTGCGGTAGAAAAAGTAGAAAGCGAGATGTACGTTTTTACGCGTTGTTTTGAATTGCATCTCATTTGTTCTTTTAAACGGGAAAGTCAAAGAAAACCATGTTCGAATTTGACTTACTGTATCTACCTACTTATATACACCAATCAAATGTGCCTCTCTGTCTTTTGTCACTGACGAGAAATAGTACCTTTGTTCATTTTTTTTTTCAATTAGATAATAGTTTTTGGAAAGTTACGCATTTATATACCTATATTCAAGAAAAATTTGAAGATTTAGCATTTATAAATGAAATATAATCTATATACTTTATATAAAATGATTTACCGAAATGTTATTCATGTACGCGCATAACTTGCGATGGACTGCACCAAGTTATATTTTCAAGATGCACCACTGTACACTACCTGTGGGCAATTGAGGCGGCTGACTAAAATAATACATTCCCGAAATTTAGGAATTATCCACGAAAAAAAGTATGTCGAAGCGAAGTTCGCCGGGTTAGCTAGTTTTAAAAAGTTAGATACTTAGTTATATTGTACCTTTCTTTACGCAGAAAATACAGACAGGAAGTTACAAGATGACGAAGAGGTTCTAGATGACTTTGAATAAGAAACCATATCGCTTTACTTCTTTTACCCGATTCCAAATGCCTTACAAAACACGTTTATCTTCATAATTTATTGTCCAAACTTAGATCTGTCATTGAAAAAAAATGCAGTGACGATTTGTTTAGTGAGCGTGACAAAAACATAAAACGGTCCAGTTGCATGCATAATCGTTGAACAGTGCACGTGGTGTTACACTGTAGACCAATTTAACGATACATTACATCGTTAAACGTTGACCGAATTATTTGAGGGCAGTGTAATCACAGTAATATAAAAAGAAATATGGAATTACTTATCTATACCAATGTTTGCCTTTGTTTGTTTGTATACTAGTGGTTGTCTGGAAGAGATCGCCGTGAGCGATAAGACCGCCTATTGTATCATTTGCATATTTATGACTCATCCTCTGTTTTAACTTTGTAATTTTGCATATATACAATAAAGATATATAAATAAATAAATATTCTAAATATGAAAGTTTGTGAGGATACACACACACACATAGGCTACTATTTGTCGCGATAACCAACACATTCGCGGGCGGAGCGGCATAAACTAGTTTTAAATAATTATTTAGTTCTTATAGGCTGTTTTAAAACTACATTTATAAGACATCTAAAGAGCAGATTTCTTTTAAAATAACGGTCACTAAAGAATTAGATGATTCTTATAACTTTCACGACATCCAGTAGCACAATTATTAGAATAATGAAAGGTTACTCCACTCATATCTAAAATTTAAAAGTGAGTTTAGTTTGAACAATGTTAAACAATGTTATGAGAAACTTACCTGACTCTTTCCGAACAGACAGTAATCCATACCGTGAGCCACAAGTAAACATTATCTATCTACTCAATCGCATCGTTTCCCACAGTAACCGAGAAAATGCATTCATTTTGTGCTATCCATGTCCAATTTTATCCAATTTTTAATGGCGCTACCGCGGCTGTCGGCCAATATCGCAAATTATAGTGTTCGCAGATTACGACGGGAGTTATCTACGTGACGGAGTGGCGCATGAACATTGGCTTGCTGTGTACAGGTCGATAAAATACTGTTAGGCCTGCAACACACGAACCATTTTAAACTATTACTGACAATTGTAACAGTTTATTTATTTATAGTAAAAAAGCAATCTGAGTTGACAGTTTATCATGAAATAATAGACAATAATAAAATTAATCAATAAACTCAGTAGGTCTCTTAGTTTTAAACTTAAAATCCAGAAGCAATTTTCTTTTAATTTTGCTTGTAACATAAACTTTTTTTGAGTACTTTGTATTACGTCATCCCAAAAAAGAGCCTTCAATTAAAAGTGACTCATGAATGAATTGAAATAGGAGTCACTTTCCAGTAATATGTTTGCTCCTTTGTGGGCTATATAATAAAAATGAGTTATCCTGATCAACATCTTGAGAAACTTCAAATATAACCCTCATTTTTCTTTACACTTTAACAATATCTATGTACATATAAAAAACTACGACTAAGGGAGCAGAAATATAAATATTTTTTCTTATTGCTATTTATGTAGCCATAAGCCATACGTTTTATAAACAAGTAGACTATGGTTTAGGGGAAATATTAATAAAGTTCGTTTTACAGTGTCTTAAACTTATATAATCCGTGTATTACCGGCCTTATTCCCTTTTACATGTGCCCCATAAGCAGCAAGAGAACGTTTCAGCGAATACGTGTTGTAGAATATCAAGCACTCTATCTTTGTACGGTTTCACTGAGGTTTAATTACCATTTCTTTTTTGATTAATTAAATATATTATTATCTTACATACAACGCCATCTAGTCGCAAACTAAGCAGAGCTTGTATTATAGATACTAGACAACTAACAACAAATATAATACTTACATACTTTCTTTTGTAAATACATACATATCATACATAGAAAACACCCAAACTCCGAAACAAATATTTACAGATCATACAAACATTTGATCCGACCCGGGAATCAAACCCGAGACCTCAGGAACAGCAGTCGCATACGCTACCGCTGGACCACCGAGGCAGTCGTGATGAATATTTTTACAATTTATTAAACGAAAGTGAACTGTTATAAAGCAAATTTTAGACTTAACAGTTTATTCCTAAACTGTACAAGTCTTACTGAAAGGTGTAAGCAAACAAACTTCTATTAACTAAACATTAAGATAAGCGATAGTTTTTTTAATATCTGGTATGCTAGACATGGCAGTCTAGACATGTATTGTATTGAACGCGATGATAAAACACAGTATAAACACAAAAAGAAGAGAATCTTGAAGCAAAATCTGTACGCACGCTTCGGCACGAATGGGCGGACTCGACCGAAGTGATAACACGTACTCACAGAAAATTGGCGTAGAACAAAGCATGCACTACGTTTCACCGAGTGAGTGAGGATACCGGAAGCCCATACCCCAAAGGCCGGCAATGCATTTGTGATGCCTCTGGGCTTACGGATGTTCAAGGGGGATAATCGCATACCAACTGGCGATACGTCTGCTCGTTTACCCCCTATTCCGTATAAAAAAGAGGCTTATGTCCAGCAGTGAATTAATAAAAGCTATCAATAATGATGATGGTATTGTGCACCTACCTACCTGTTTTAGTTAACTAAATGGTATTTCGATGTAATTAAAATACATTGATTCTGATCCACTTTGCGATTGAGTCTTGTAGCTATTAAGTCTTAATTTATTTATCAAGCCTTACTTATATCCTTACTGTACATATATATACATAATTCTTCTACATTAGATGTATCCAGCTCCTTTCTGACCCGAAACTAGTCGGGTATCCCCTAATTTATCATCGTCATCGTCAAATACAAACATCAAGTTCTTAAGAGATCTGAATATATATCTGCATATCTTCTATCTGTATAAATACCCCATCACAACTCTATCAAGCATAAAAACAATTTGAACACGTGTTCTTTGATAGAATTATGCGAACGGATGATTTGATTGCCCGCCGCTAATGCACTTACACATGAAATCGCAGTAAAAAGAGGGAACCGATATCTGACTTGTGATGTCTGCTTTGTTTATTTTATTATTACTTGATTTCAAACTATGCTCTAAATGAAAGCTGGCTAAACTAAAACATTATATCAAGGATATTCAGCAGCGAATTTCCAAGGAATAGAAAAAAACATAACGAAAAAATAGATTCTCAATCAAACTAGCGACCGAAATAACGAGATTACAAAAGGCCAAAATATGTTACTTGTAAAAAAAAATTTCTTCAGACTTCAAATATCAATTAAAAGTTATTTTAAGAGATTTGATTAGCAAGTTTTTAGTTCATTTCTGCTATGGTCTTGAATGTTCGTAGTTTGCTACATAGCAATATATATGTCGGCCCAATTGTTTATAAACAAAATATAAACACTGATTAAATAAAAATAATGCGCTATGTATAACATTTTCTTAAGATTAAAAGTTTCATTATAATGTGAAATAAATGCATAGTTGGTATTATTTTTATTTGTATAGTGATTTATTTTTAAGAAAGCAGAATCAAAAGTATAAAACATCAAAATTTGCATTGAAATATAACTCATATGAATTGCGAAGTACCAAACCCAGAATATTTTCTTTTTATTTAAAAGATGGTTAAACAATTATGTTTTTATATAATCGTGTATAAATACGTAAAAAATAACAAGTTTCCTGCAAAAAATGACATTGGTAAGACATAAGCAAACTTTATAACTTATAAATAAACCAAACCAAGCTCTGTTTAATTAAGTGGCGAGTAATTTTTGACATTGAACGATGCCATTTGGATTTTTTTGTGGTTTTTCTTTCATATATCTATTCACAATATAACTGAACATGAGAAAAACTATGAGTGAGTGTGATTTCAGTAAGAACTATTTTAACCAGTAGACAATACTTATACTACGACACACACAACTCTTTATTAAAAATTATTAGCAGCTGTTGAAATACCGTATTGCATTCATAAAGCTGGTTTAAGACAATAAATATCACTAATCATTATATTATATATATATTAAATTAGAAAGGAAATATTATTCATATTTTTGGGTGGTGATCACCATACTCATAGTGAATGCAGACAATGCAACAATGCAGCATGGTGACCCACACCATGGCGGCCTAGTGATACTTCTGCATCATTGGATCTCTGGTCTTGCACTTACCAACGAAACACGACAGCACGAACGCTGTTAATTAGCGCTGGTCTTTTGTGCGAGGGTAGTATTGCCCCGGTCTTGTCGGCCCGTTCATACTGAAATCGAAACAAAATTATAATTTTTGCATTCACATATAAATTATCATGAGCAATCAAATACCCAAGTAACAGCACCACTGTCTTCCATAAAATTAAAAACAATTAAAATGGGGCGAGAAAATTTTAAAACTCAAAAAAGTTATTCTCCTATTAGTATTTTCCGCAATATTAGTATTTTTTCTATAAGACATTGCTTCGTACCAAATTTCAAGATTCTGAGTTCACGGAAAGTACCCGGTAGGTTTTGATTTCCCTGCGAGTGTCAAAAAATTGTAGCATAAACGGCTGTATTTTTTCATTGCGTTGCCTTAGAAGTTTGATTTTGTTATAACTCCAAGGGACATTCAGTTTGATATCTTCGCGCGTTCCTGAGAAAAGGGTTCTTGACAAACAGCCAGGCGGACAACAAAGTGATCCTAGAAGGGCTCCGTTTTTTCCTTTTGAGACACGGAACCCTAAAGAGATGTTATTACTGTATTTAACTTTCTGCTTTACCTGCTGCGTTGTACAGACTTCTTCCTTCATAGAACACATATATTTCTCAATCAAAAAGTTGTTTACCAACTATGAATACATACATATTTCTGCAACTAAATGATTCGGGGCCTAAAAGAGCTTATGACGTACATTCACACGCCGTTCGATTTTCTCACATTATTATGCCATTATCAACTTTACATCGGGGTAATCCCCTAACATACTTAGCGTCGCACAAATCTGTCATTTTATCATATTTGCTCAAGGGATATCACAGTTTTAGTATACGTTATTGACTCTAGGCAGTAGTTTAGCCATGGGAGGGCCATTCTTCAGCTCATATGGGCCGGCCTGACAGTCAATTCTTGTGTTGTAATTGACCTAGTAAAGAAAGTTACCAAGCTAAAATAGTTTTAGGGCCAGCAATGTATTCGTGTCTCCTCATTTACAGGTGACGATGGTAGCCACTTCACAGTCACACACACACACTGTCCAGTCGTTTGTGCAGAAACGTCATCGACAAAAGTGTGTGTGTGTCAGTCTCACACACACACTTTTGTCGATACCGTAAAATACAAAAAAGTACAAAACAGTAAGGCAAATGTCGTTTTATTATCTCTAAGTTAAATATGTTGGGAAAATACGTCAGTGTGCTCAAAGGAAATTGTTATTATTAGAATTTTTAAATCATCTGTATTTAAATGCTAGGTGCCAGCTCGCAATGATGATAGGACCATTGGCCATTGGAGGTTCTTGCTATTGAACTTAGAGGCATCCAATGAATATTTTTTTAAATAAAACATCTGGTCAAAATTTTATCATATTTAACATTTAGTAGGCAAGAAATATATTAAATAATTTACAGCAAATTTCTAAAACTTTATATCAATCATTAACAATCAACAACCTTTAACATTTTACTGCTGGAAACAGGCCCTTCCTTTCTAATCACTGAAATGGACACACTCTATACATACACATAAAAGTTGGGAAATTAAGATTTTTCCATTTTCTTTGATGTGAAGAATTGTTTTGATGAGCTATAGATGTAATTGAAAAAACTAGAAAAAAGTTTACACTACTTTTCATTACAATTCCCTACGTTTAATTACTGTTAATGTATGGTGTGTCGCGTATCGATCGGTTACGGGTGCGCGGGCGCAAGGTCACGTGACCCGCGCGTGGCTTAAATCCCGCGCACACTGCGTCACGCGGGCACTGAGATTGATCTGTATTTGAGTACTATATGATGATTATGTAGTAATCTTGTTTGGCAATCAGCTTTGCCATGGTGTGAACTTAAAAAAGTTGTACCATTTGCAGTCGGATTTGCAAGTTTTTACTGTCAGCGTTTTTTTTGGAGCGAAGACAGTTTCAACACGCTTCAAGAAAAATGTGGTTTTGAATTTGATTGTTTTATTTATTTTAAAGAGTTTGAAAAATTCGAAAAATATTATATTCATTACAACTTGGCACTTAAAACATATTTTGTAAGGAATTATTAGGAGTACATTTCAGTGCAAGAAAAGAGAAAGTGTAAAGACATAACTATATCATCAATTTGTGTGCTTAGATTTTTTTGCGAAATAAATCCATTACAATTGTTACCCACAAATTTCACTTCATTTTAATTGTACCTATATTTTTTTAATAATGAAATAACATATTTATTGGTAGCAAAAATACAAACAGCTTTTCGCTAAATGATAACTAAACTAGAATTATATAAGAAGAGTACTTAGATAAATATTTTTATTTAAATTTTTGCGATATATCCACTATACGATTCAAAAGCAACAAAACTCGCTGAGCTCATCTAGTATATAACAAATCAATAATTCGCCTTAATAACATAATACAATAACAGTACTTATAATCATAACTTAATGTTAAGTATACCAATTATTAGCTAACCAATCCTCTATTTAAGCCCCAAGTTCAAGCACCACGTCCTTTGTACCAAGCTTTACCATCAACTTAATCTTAAAATCATATATTACGGTTACCTGTTCGATATTGATATTACCCAATTATCCGGATTTTGCAATAGTGCAGCCACCACAACAATAGAGATGATACCCTCCGGTATCCGGACGCATTCAATATAAGAGCTCCTGAACTACAACTTTTATGATACAACCCCATTGCATAAGAATTAGCGACTTTTAGATAGTTAATTCAATGTTTTTTTTGCTTTTTTTTGTTCAAGTATTTTCTATATCATTAATTTCATATTATACCCGTTTTTTCTTGAAACTTAAAACATTTATAAAGTTATGTGAATCTTAATTTCAATAATTAAAAAAATAGCTGCAGGTAATAGCAAAGTTAATGGAGATGTCATGGGTAGTATAAATACAGATAGATACTTGTTCGGTAAGTTGCGCAGTAGTAGTGAAGGAAAAATAAGAAATATTTATTAATATTTTTATGTATGTTTGTAAAACACTTCTGAAGGTATTATTATAATATTTCAGAGAATATTTGCATTTTAAGTAAGTAATAATGGGCAAAAAGTATGTTTGTTCAAAAAATCGCGGTAGTTTATAACTCAGACCACGCACCTCTCCGCCCCATTGCTGCATAGTTGCGTGAAATTTAAATTTTTGCTATTCATTGCGGGCTGTGAACTGTTTTTCTTACACTCGCGCCTTTTATGTAGGGTTGGTCCCTTTATTAAGGGTGAAAGACCGGTACAATGAAGAACAACGATGGTGTGGCTATTCTTAATAATGTTTAACATATTGTACAATCTAAAAATTAATAAATCTAAAAACCTTCTACACAAGCACTTAGTCAAGTAGCCTGACGCCAAAAATGTATTACATTATTTTGGCAAAAAAGCTGTTACATAACTGAAAACCACAGCAAGGAAACTGGATATCAAATGAAAAAAACCGCATCGAAATAGGTTCTTCTGTTTGAGAGCTACATGCCACAGACAGACAGACATACACAGACATCAACGTCAAACTTATCTCTCCTCTTTTTGCGTCGGGGTTAAAAAAACGTAATGCTATACGCAAAAAGAGTACAAAAAATTGCCTTAATTATACTAAATAATATTTTTTTATCATTCATAAGCCATTTTGCCGAACTTGTAATCTCGGTGATCAAAGATATTATTATATTATACTCAAAGAAAAGCAGAGGGATCACTGCTGTTGAGCCTCCCTAAATGTTCATTTGAAGTTGACACATCTTAATTATATATTAATTACAACCCCACAGAAAATAACAACATTGTTTGTCATATGACAAAACTTATAAGAGGACAACCTATGACAGAAACCTTATGGAAGAGCCACGCTTTGGCATGAACAGGCCGGCTCGACCGGAGAGATACAACGGCCTCACAGAAAACCAACCTGTGTGAAACAGAACTTGCGCTGTGTTTCACAAAGTGAGTGAGGATACCGGAGACCCATACCCCTCCCCACCCCTCAAAGGCTGACAACCCACTTGTGACGACTCCGGTGTTGTGTCCATGGGCGACGGACATCGCTTACCTTTAGGCGACATGT
The DNA here is from genome assembly GCA_003709505.1 of Hyphantria cunea. Taxonomy (NCBI): domain Eukaryota; kingdom Metazoa; phylum Arthropoda; class Insecta; order Lepidoptera; family Erebidae; genus Hyphantria; species Hyphantria cunea. The sequence continues at coordinate 724,350 of PKRV01002418.1, forward strand.
TTGACCGTTAGCCCCCTGATCCATAAAAAAGATCAAAATGAGTTCCCCAGTTATTTTAGACACTAAAATTCAGATAATAATAATAATAATTAATACCTATATCTAAATTTGAGATACAATGTAAAAAAATTATTCAAAGGACACAGAAAACTTTATACACAGATTTGAGCATTCAGGTCAAGTAAATATAGAATCAATTGTATTAAAATATTCATGCACAAGATGACTACGTGACCACGCATAGGTGTCTTACAATACTGCTTACTAAGTATTGTTCACATTTTTTATGTAACATCACGTCTGTATGTACATCACGTTTGAGGGATTAAACAAATATATTAATTTGATGTATATTTTATGAACTCACAGAACTCTCACCCGCGGCTTGCCCTGCAGTAAACCTATGTTTTTGTCAGAAACAGTACTTTTATTGTTGAAGGTAAGTTACCTCTTAAAAAAATACCTTTTTATCTATAAATTTAATATTTATTTTTAAAAACACTTCTATCAGTGACAGTACCTGTGGTAAACCTATGTTTTTGTCAGAAACAGTACTGTTATTGTTGAAAGTAAGTTACCTCTTAAAAATTACCTTTTTATCTATAAATTTAATATTTATTTTTAAAAACACTTCTATCAGTGACAGTACCTGTGGTAAACCTATGTTTTTGTCAGAAACAGTACTTTTATTGTTGAAAGTAAGTTACCTCTTAAAAAATTAGCTTTTTATCTATAAATTTAATATTTATTTTTAAAAACACTTTTATCAGTTACAGTACATGAAGTAAACTGCAAGTACTACATCGTCTGAATTCCTGGCGAGTCTGAACAAATGACGTCATCATGAATTATCCTAAGGGCACGCCGAGGGAAGGAAGACCCTCTGTTTGTCTGTGATTCCACTAATAATAATTAGTTTATAGAAGGTCTGTGGTACATATCTTTTCTACATCTTGTTTTCTACAAGCAGTTGTTCTGATTACAGAACCGTTCAGCCTTCCGAAAGGTTTTATGGGATTCATTTTCTTGTCCCCGTGTTATACAATACACTCGTTGGCAAACGGTGAATAGATCGTTAACTATATTTTCGCGTGAAGGCGCAAACGCGACGACCCAGCTCGAATTTTGCGAGCAATATAACCAGTAGATCGAAAGGAAGTCTTCTTACCGTACAGTTTCTATATGAACTGCAGTATGTGTTTTTTTATTATTAATATTATTTTTCATTCATTTATATCGAAAGGCGCTCATAGCCCAGTTGCACTCGGTGATTAGAAACAATCATCGAAGGTAAGCAACGATGGCACGGTCAGTACCTGGATGGGTGACCGCTAGTGGCATGTTACCATGAGCGTCTCCGTGATTCGGAGGTCACGTTAAGCAGTCGGTCCCGGTTATTATCATACGATAACAGTCGTGAAGCTTAGTTGGAGGCCTTCGGGCGGCTTAAAACATCCATCGGCAAGATTTATGTAGCCACAACGTATTCTTGCCAGTCCCCAACCCGCACTTGGCCAGCGTGGGGACGTATGGCCTTAACCCTCTTCTGAGAGGAGACCCGAGCCCAGCAGTGGGACATTATAGGTTGTTGTTTGTTTGTTTGTTATATCGAAAGTGTAGATATTGTATATATTTATGTATTTATTTGACTGTATTAATGTGTAATACTAAATCTTTTATTGTTATTATTTATCTTAATTGAATGATTTCCTTTAATTATTTATTTTTTCACACCAAATTACCTATGAATTCGAATTTCTACAGTCAATTTGTCCATCTAAAGGTTGCCTGGAAGAAATTGCTTTTTAGCGATAAGGCCGCCATTTGTACATGGTCGTATATATGTTATGCTCCTGAATGTAAACTGTTTTAACTGATGTACAATAAAGTTTATTCTATTCTATTTTAAAAGACAAATAGCGAGATACTTAAAAATCATTATCTGTCTATCGCAATTCGCTGCTGGATCTTCTCACAACTACATGTCACTAGGTTCGATTCTGATCCTCGGCTTCTCATTTCCAGCGTCCCTGTAAAGCGACTTTAGAATTTCATCATTTCACCTGACCTTTTCATTTCATTCTACATATTAGTCTATTACTTCTATAACTTTTTAGTCATCCAATCCAACTTTCAGTATCGTATATACTCCAGGTAGTCGGCGGTGCTATCCTCGTACAGAAAATCAACGCAAAGTGACAGCGTTCCTGTTATCGTGTTTCGTTGGTGAATACGGGAGTCCCAATGATGCATAAGCATCACAAGGCATCCGAGGTGTGGGTCGCCATGCTGTATTGTTTGCATTTGCAATGAGTATGGTGACCAAAACTCTTTAATTATCATATCAGGCAGAGTAAAGTAATTTTAGCAGGACCACACAAAAAAACGTCTATAATTATATCTACGCGTAGATTATGCAGTCACAAATTACAAGTTCTTAGTTCAATCGTTTAATACGCTTAGTTTTATTTCATTAGTTGTCATATCGTTAAACATTTTTTTACATTACACATTACATTATACATTACATTGTTAAACATTACCGTGGGAGAGCCATACTTCGGCATGAATGGGCCGGCTCGACCGGAGTGATACCACGGCCTCACAGAAAACCGGTGTGAAACAGCGCTTACGCTGTGTTTCATCGAGTGAGTGAGGATACCGGAGGCCCATACCCCAATCCAACGCCCCCTATCCCCCTCACCATCCCCTTTCCCCCCAGGCCGCCATAGTGTGGGTCACCATGCTGCATTGTTCTTTTTCGTATTGAGGATGGTGACCACCACTCTTGGATTCTGCTCATGCTTTCCATCAGGCAGGGCAGAGTCATTTTGGCAGCTTAAATATATATATATAAAAAAACCTTTTTATTCAAAATCAGATTTAAAACTTTAACAGATAAAATATTAAAATCATATCTTCAAACTTATCAATTATTCTACATTTTCAAAAGTAGAACGTGTCTATTCTTTCTTCACAAAGCCATAAATTAATTCTTGAAATTAAAAAGCGATTACACAGCAGCATTCGAATTTCAAATTGCAATACTTCCCATAAAAATCGCCACGCGTCCTCTTTCGTTACGGATACCCATAGTTATCAAATATGATGCTTCCGAACAAAAGACCCTCTTCAATAGAATGTCAACCTTACTGCCCATAACTTAAGATAGTATTTTAATACTTAGATTAATGAAGAAAATAAGCATAAAATAGATAAATAAGATTTACCACGGGTGTGTAATAGATGCTACATATTTACAGGGCGTGTTTGACACGTGTCTGTAGTTAGTCGATTTTCCCGTGACTGTTTCGATTTAAAGAAATTGGATGTTTATTTGATTTTAGTTACAGGCCGTATCTAAATGGTTTCTACTGGTTTAAAACCTCTTTTGAATAAATGAATAATAAATAAAAAATGGTCCCAATTATATTAGTTTTCAATTCATTAATTGAGAGTAAACAAAAACTATAAAAATCTAATGACACAAGTACCATCATAATAAGCAAAACTCCAATCAAATATATGTAGTATATTCACATCTTATAAAATATACATATCTGTGTATATCGCGTTTTGGAGGGGTTTGTGATGACATCTTCAATCACATCTTTATATTTCATCACCTGTTGTTTTATTATGCATAGGTATTTTGAAATCCTTTATTTTTATCAACTAACTTTTAATCGACAACTCGTAAATATGTGAATACTAGCTTTTGCCCGCGGCTTTGCGCGAGTGGAAGTTGAAAAACTGTATTAAAAAATCACGAACTTCCATATAAAATTTCAACCCCTATTTCATCCCCTTAGAGGTTGAATATCTCAAAACGTTTAAATATGTATCTACTTATTTTTAATCAGTAGCCCAAAGACAAAGTTTCATGTTTCTAACTTAAAAATGGCGGACTTAAATACATTCTTTCACCAACTTATGAGTAGAATATCCAGAATCGCTTAAATACGTATCTACTCATTTTTAATCAGTAATTCAAAAAAAAAGCTTTCATGTTTCTAACTTAAAAAATAACGGAGTTGCATACAAACTTTCAACCGCATATTTTAAGCTCTAGTAGCTCTAGTCTTCTCGCTCGGCGAAGACGAATCAGTCAGTTAGGACATGTTATTTTATAGGTATATATAATATATAGATTGTATTCACTTGACTTGTATTCAGTCTTGTACAGAACATGTTCTCAAGGAATATTTTAATCTCACACTTGATACAAATTGCTTAAGCTCTTCAGAAATCTGGTTCAACTTTATCCGATACTATTCCTCCTACTTCCGTTGTTATGAACGATTAATCTTAAAAACTTTCGATGTATATTGAACGTATGAAGCACGTATATCGTTAAAAATGATAGATTAAATTCAAACTGTTGTTGTAATACTGTTTGTCGTTTCGGTAACCTTTAAATTTGACTAGAAAGCTATACATCTAATTCTCACGTAGTCTTGTTAATTATTACCACAACTAGTTTTTATGCCTATCGGTTATCATGGTAAAAAGAAGCCTTTACAATCTTCATCTAGAACCAAGGGATCTTCGTTATAAACGTCATCCGAAGCAGCCACTGTTAACAATAACATCGCTAATGTCAGTCTAGTGTTTTCCTACATCATCATCGTCATCATCAGCCTATCGCACTCCACTGCTGGACATAGGCCTCTCCAATTTCACACCACTTAGTTCGATCTATGGCTTCTCGCATCCAGCTCCTGCCAGCCGTCCCGCGCAAATCATCGCTCCACCTGGCCTGTGGACGTCCTACACTACGTTTGCCGAGACGCGGTCTCCGCTCAAGAACTCGTTTACCCCAACGGTTATCGGTTCTTCGGCAAATGTGACTAGCCCACTGCCACTTCAGCTTGCTAATCCTGTGGGCTACGTCCTACACTCTCCTCGAAATTCCGATGTCGCATTTAATGTATCGTTACCCCACAAAGTGAAGTGATTATTCATCAGGAAGTCCACTAACTATTTTGCATTTAAAAAGAAGTTACATGAGCTCTTTCTAAATGATAAGTTAGAATTATCAAAAGGATAACACGCCAACCAAATTTGTCAAATCCATAGTGTGAGAATATAATGTAAACTTTTTTTTTTTAACTTATTTTCTCATCACAGATGTATACAGTACAGTGTAGATTCTTATCTTAAAAACATTTGGACTAGCATTTGTGAGAGAATCAATATGTATGTATGTATTTGGCATGTAAATATATATAAGTTCAGTACATATATTTTATATCTATACTTATTTATTTATTTATTTATAACTTTATGCACTTTTGTACACGGACTTAATACCCAAGGCATTCTCTTCCAGTCAACCTTAGGGTTGTGTAGAAATCTTGTAAGGTAGGTGGTGCACAGAGGTTTCCGTAGAAACTAACTGCAAACATTACACAAAAGAATGAAAGAAATACTTAAACATACATAAACACATATAGAATACATATGTCTTAAATACAAATATACATATATAAATATAAACATATATAAATATATATACACACAACTATATTAGTACACTATTAAAACTTGAATATATACCAATTATCGGTTAGTAGTTTCTGCCATTTCGTGAAGAAGGAGCTCATGCACCTTCTTTTTAAATGTAATACGATTTGTGGACATCCTGATTTCGAGTGGGAGCGCATTCCGAGCAGTACCGTTTGGACAAAGAACGAAGAGTTCACGCAGTCAGAGTTATGAGAGGGACATAAAAGAAGCAGATCATTTTCTGAACGAAGATTCCTATCGTGATTATTGGACAGAAAACGGAAGTATGGAGCAAGGTATGAATTTATGGTGAAAATGGTGATTTGAGAAGTGAAAATAATGTAGTAAGTGCTGATTGCGACGCAGGCGAATAGGTAACCATTTTAATTGGCAACGTAGGGCAGACACGTGGTCGTACTTCCGGAGATTAAAGATGTATCGAATGTAGTTATTAAGATCAGTCGTAATAACATACATCGCCATAGTCAATAATTGGAACAATTAAAGACTGCATGAGAGTAGTTTTGATGTTAGTAGGCAGGAAGTTCTTAAGACGATAAAGTGTTCGCAGGTTTCCAGTTACTTTCTGGCTGACGTAGGTAATTTGAGCTCGCCAATCAAAGTTCGAATCGATGAGTAAGCCCAGATCTTTGACTACGGGGCTGAACGGAATAGCTGAATCATTAAACACGACCGGTCAGATTGAGGCGTTATCGAGTCTGCTCATTATTCGTTTGCTCCTGACTCCTTACTATTATCGCCTGACATTTAGTTGGGTTAACCGATAGTGCAAATCTAGTCAAACAACTTTATGAGCTCTAAATCCCTGTTCACTACGTCGATAGCTTGCGTTATGTCCTCCACTCTTGCCTGTGAATACACTTGAAGATCGTCTGCATATACACTTGTAATATCACCATACGCACTCCGAAGTGGTTAAGTAATGAGGTTAATAAATATTGGGAATAAGAGGGGAGATAGAATGCCGCCTTGAGGAACGCCAGCGTGTAGGTTGCACCAACTCGATGTCAAGTCATCAGCACGAATACACTGCTGCCGCACTTGAAGATAAGTGGAGAACCATTCCAGTGACTCAAAAGGTGCCATAAGATATGTAAGGATAGACAGAAGAATTTCGTGACTGACGGTATTGAAGTCATTAGAAAAGTCAACTAACACCAGTTATGTTTGTATGTATACTGCTTATTTATGTATCTTAGATTCGAAGTTGTATAATCTATGTGAGCCTACCTCACAAAAGTGCATGAAGTTGTAAATAAAACAAATTATTACCGAATGTATACCAAACATTGAATTCTGGCAATCCCAAACCTATATATACTTATGTAGATACATAAACACACGTTCATTCCACAAAAACATACACCAAAACACGATATCACAACTAGGATCCCACAAAGCGGCGCTTTACAAAATAATTATTAACAGAAAAACCACAAAAAACTCCACGAAATTAGTTCCCGATGACAGTCAAAAAATATATGTATATTTTTTTGAGGTTATGTGTATAAAAAGCGGGCGGCCAAGCGCCATGGACGACGCGCGGGTCCCTTTACACTCAGCATGACATCTACCTTTGGCTTTCGGTACTAAATTTCTGTGTGGCATATTTATTCGGGTTTGAGATTATTTTCTACTAGATTTTTATGATAAGCGGTCTTTAAAATGACTAATGAATTACGCAGCAACATGGTATAAGGCCAAGGTGACAACTATCAAGTTCTAGTTGACCGGATAAGAATCTCCTTTGCCTTTATTGAACTATTAGTTAGATCTGTTATCTAAGAAGATGAGAGAAAGTTTGTTGTAAGTGATTTTTTCTGATTGATGATTTTAAATTGTATTTAGTTGTAATATCTTAATTAGTTCTGATCTTTTCGGTGCTAGTTTACGAATGTTTTGATTTCAGTTCATGATTGAGTTTCTGATCAAGGTATCTTTTAGTTTAGAAATTATATATTTATCAGCATTAACAACGCATAATGTTCCAGCGCTGGACTCGGGTCTTCTCTCAGGAGATGGTTAAGGCCACACGTCCCTACACTGGCCGAAATTAAAATATACTACTTTATATTATAAAATGCCTATGAATTATTACGAAGTTCAATTTGGTTACATGATCTAGAAATTGTAGTGACATTTTAACAAGAGAGAAATAAAAAATGAAGAAGAACAATGAGGTGGTTATTTATTGTTTAAGTAAGAAGTTACATATTTAATGAACCTACTTAACAAATTGGAACAAAACGATCTTATGTCCACTTAGAGATAGTACTTACAAAGCATATATTTTGATCTTCAGTAACTAAAGTGAGTGTAGAGCTGCTAAGTACATTTTGTACGTTGTGAGCATTCAAAGTATGTACACATTGATATGTTATTACCAATAAATTATAATCAATCAATCGACAAAGATGTATACACTAGAATTTTTTTAATAATATATAACCGAACTACGTTAAAGCTTTTGATAAAATATTTATGGCCAATGTCAGCCTAGGGCGTTTATTATGACTCAATTAACTCCTCTTTCATTACAATCGACACAGGCACAAACACACATAGACATACGTACACTATATATACACCATACGTTAGCTCGGCCCATTTTTTTCGTTTATAGAAACACTTAATAACAACAGGAGGCGCTCATAGCCCAGTTGCACTCGGTGATTAGAAACAATCAGCGAGGGCAAGCAACGACGGCGCGGTCAGTACCTGGATGGGTGATCGCTGGTGGCATGTTACCATGAGCGTCTCCGTGATTCGGAGGTCACGTTAAGCAGTCGGTCCCAGTCCCGGTCAGCAAGATTACGTAGCCACAACGTTGTCTTGCCAGTCCCCAATCCGCGCTTGGCCAGCGTGGGGACGTTATGGCCTTAACCCTCTCCTGAGAGGAGACCCGAACCCAGCAGTGGGACATTATGGGTTGTTGATTTGATTTGATAATAACAGCTCGGAGTTTAGAAGTTGGAGTCTGAACCCCTGTGCCTCGGATTGCAACTAAAGCGTTCGGTCCTACGCCTGATCTCTCCTCGGTGATGTCGGTTAAGAGTGCACCTGTATTTGCGTACACACTTGTGCACTATAATATCTCCTGCGTAGTTGGCTGGTCTCCGTTAAGAGAGACCTTCGTGGCCGTAATCGGCTATAATAAACATCATCATCATCATACACCGTACATAAACACACTGTTAGAACTATTACTCTTCCTTTTGACTTCATCGTAGTAAAAATATGGCAGAACATTTTTAAAGTATCACTAAGACTTTACTGTAAAAATCAAGTTAAGTTTTTGATGTTGTATTCATTGCTATAGTACTTAATAACTACCAAATAAAATTTCACTGCTTTCCACATTTTAATTAATAAATAATTGATTCAAAAGCAATGAAGGTTCTCACACGTCTTCCTCCACGTGAATGTCAGTTATCGCTATAAAAAGTAGCATATATCTAGGCCTTCGCCAAGAATCGAAGTATCACCATGCCAAATTTCATTGAAATCGGTGCAATGTTTACCCGTAAAAGCGCAACAGACAAACTGAGTACCTTTAAAATTTAAATTATTACTAATTCGGAAGTATGGATTGTGTCCCAGTTTCACTGTCTAACTTAATCAATTACAAGACCTCAATTTGTCATCTTAAACCATTATTCTATCTATTTTAGAAAACATTTATTTTGAATAAAAAATAAATATTGCAGTTTATGCCGTTTTATAATCCACTTTCATTTTACGTTAAGTTCAAATCACTGCAGGGAGGCTCCCCGGGGCGACTTAGTCCCAATAAAGAATTTTATGCTTTTTGCGCGCACTGACCTTTACGTTTGCTGTTTTGTTTACTTACTTATACAGCAATTGTATACGATTTTATCTAAGTTATCATCATCATCAGCCTATTGCAGTTTTGCTGGACATAGGCCTCTCGTTTTACACGCCACACACCACTCCACCTGACCTATGGGTCTAAGTTGTGTATTATCATTACTAGACAAATACCGAAATTCGACTTCTGCACTCAACTTTTTACAGTAAAAGCAATGGCAGTGGTAAACAAGAAAAAGTAAACTATAACTTGACTTATTGACTAACTTTAATCTATTTCTAAAAGGCAAATAATTTTTAATTCATCTTTTTGAAATGACAGATTTAGAAATCATGTACCTACTTATTTAATAACTATTGTTAGTGCGTTGATTCCTGCAAACTTAATTATATACGTAACATATTTCTGGTTTAGACAAGTTTATGTTGAATGAAAATAAACCTGAAAGTGTAAAATTTAGAAAACCATTTATAACAATATATAAATCATATATCATACACATTGAAAAGGAGAGATGAAAACATGATTCCAAAGTGAATTAAAAACAAAAGTTAAAAAAGCACCCTGAGAAAATTCTAGAAAACCATCAACTGCAATATACGTCGTGTTATCAATAATTATGGACGTGACCGACCCCTGACGTCATTCTTTATGGCAGCCAATGATTGATATAGCCACCTCGTCTCTTGACCTGAAGAGAGCATTACTTCTCCACTGTAATTACAGACGTGTGTCGATATTTTGAATTATTAACAATTGATATGTGAACAGGTATCTGAAGAGGTTAAAACCATGTTATATACGACTGAATATATCTAATATATAAAATACTCATGTCGCGGTATTTTTTACCAAACTCCTCCGAAATGGCTGGACCGATATTTATGAAATTTTGTGTGTATATCAGGTAGGTCTGAGAATCGGCCAATATTTATTTTTCATACCCCTAAATGACCCACCCCTAAATATGTTTTTTTATTTTTTTTGAATATTTTTATATATTACGAGGTTTGCTGGGTCAGCTATTATATATATATATATATATATATTTCGACCCTGGAGAAGCTTTGTTGTTTGTTATAATCGATTACAATATAGGTTTGGTCTCATACAATTATACCTATTAATATCTAAGGTTACTGTTTTAGGTACATACACTATGAATAAATCGTATAGCTACAGAACATACATTATTAGGTATAAGAAACAGTTTAAAGAAGGTAAATCCGTTTTAAAGAAACGTTTCATATAATTTATATAACGTATGACACGCAGGCCATTATTGTGAATCTATTGACACTCATACATTAAAATCGGTTCTGTTGTTTAGGCTCTACGGTTGAAAATACCAACATAGATTGTCAAAACTGGTACCCCTCTTTTTTTAAATATTGATTGTTTTGTCAGCCAGGTTGCAAAGAAGGTTAACTTAAAGGTTTTTTGAGCACTGTTTGCATAGATTATGACAATGCAACTTACTAGGTTTAATCCGCGGCTCCGCCCGCTTATATGTTTGTTATCGCGGTAAAAAGTACAGGCTACTCTTTACCGTCCCTCATATGAATTGAACTTCATTGAAATAGGCGCAGCTGTTTAGCCATGAAAGTTTGTCAGACAGATAAAGCTACTTTCGATTTTTTTCAATTCGTTTCATGTAATTTGAAAAGATTACTAAAACGTCAAGTAAAATACAGTTATAATTTAAAACTTGGTTAAAATTAAAATGAAACAGACAAAACGCCCTACGAAAATATATACACACAGTCACACTTCAAAATAATTTTTCTATCGATAATTATAAATAATAATTTTTATTCAGTATACCTTAAATACTTTTTATACAGTAAATAAATAATTTTATACAGTAACATAAAATACAAATAATAGTAGTAATATAAATACATGCTTACACAATGTTACGCTCTCTAAACTAACTGTCACTACCATAAATAAAGAGCTGGTCTAATTTTGTTTATAATATCTTTAGAAATACATTTGGAACATAAAACTCAAAATATTGCTATCACATTTCACACAAAATGAAAACAAACATCCAGTTTTAAATTAAATATATTTAATTGACCCTTTACATAGCATGTTATTAAAATTAACGATGAAGTGGTTTACTAACGGTTGGGGTAGACAGCGAGCGATTAATGTGCTAGTTAAAACTGATTTCATATTAAGACATTTCGTCGTGGCTTGACTTCGTGGCCATTTCATGTAGGGATGTCAGTATCAGCAATATGGACGATCATTGTCAAACAAGTGTCACAGTTAATTGTGACAAAATGTAATATGGAGATCGTTTTTGTTTTTGCGAAAGACGGTCCCCATTTCATGTCTCCACATTTTTTATATTTTTTATCATTAATTCCATCACGACGATGACTTGAAGACTCGAAGACTTAGGATTGAAGACTCGAAATACTTGACATTGGCAGAAATAGCTGATCCGGCTGATTGCCATATTATCAAAAGAAGAAGAAGAAGAAGAAAATGTAATACAAGTTAAATATTGTAATTTTAGCTTGTGTTGCACTTTAATGATTTCTCATTCATGTCGCGGGATCATTCACAGAAAGTCGGTGTTTTACTTTGTTTTATATATGTATTATGAGCCTCTACTCTGCCTAATGGAAAGCATCTTATTGCATGAAAAGTGGTCGTCATACCCATTACTGAAAATTCATGCCAGACTCCAATGATCATAGTGTTTATGTATGATATTGAAGTGAAATGTGCATTTGATACTTCTCCTCTCAATCATTGTTTACATCTGTGATTTCGGATGTAGTCAACATTACTGAGGACTGATCGTAAATAAAAAAAAATTCAATGAAAGTTTATACTGATACAAAATTCTTACATTCAGGGTTCGTTATCGGTAGTATCCCATTTTGAAATCGAGTTAACGCGCGCCACTCCGACCGCTGTCTGTCTCAATCTTAAACTGCCAAATTAATGTGTTTTATGTAGTCACTTGTGTCCAATTACAAACTATTTATTTTCACATATGCAAGTTTTGTATACTTCATACTAATTCTTTATATAATTAATATGAAAAGAATTCTTAGTGACTGCTGTCTGAGACAGCAGGAAATCTCAATATTCCTAAAAATGAGCAACGTATTGCCTGATGGTAAGCGATTATCGCCGCCCATGGACAGCTGCAATACCAGAGGCGTCACAAGTGCGTTGCCGGCCCTTGGGGATGGGGAGGATGATGGGGGAGGGCTTGGGGTATGGGCCTCCGGTATCCTCACTCACTCGGTGAAACACAGCGCAAGCGCACCAGTTTTATGTGAGGTCGTGGCATCACTCCGGTCGAGCCGGCCCATTCATGCCGAAGTATGGCTCTCCCACGGTACTATTAAGACCAATTCACATTTGTGTAAAATAACCATAAATAAGGCTTACAATTTTTTACAATGGAAAGCATGTGTTAGGTCTTTTTATTCATGCTATTCATACTGATATGTATTACATTTCGATATTAATTCTGTCTGTCAGTCAATTACGCTTTTATGGGTAAACCGCACAAACGATTTGTATGAAATGCACGATGGGGTTCGTTTGATTATTGAGGAAGAACATAGGATACTATTTACCACGCCAACCGACATACTTGCGGCCAGAGCAGGGGGCAAAAGTCTATATAAAATATTAATACAATAAAATCCTGAAGAGAATATAAATCAACCTTTCAAGTCCAGGTAATGACCAGATAGGTTTACGACCATTTTGTCCACTTATTTACAAATTTTTCAAGAAAATCAAATCAATCAATTAATCAACAACCCATAATGTCCCACTGCTGGGCTCGGGTCTCCTCTCAGGAGAGGGTTTAAGGGTTTAGGCCATACGTCCTAACGCTGGCCAAGTGCGGATTGGGGACTGGCAAAAATACGTTGTGGCTACGTAAATCTTGCCGTTGGATGTTTTTAAGCCGCCCGAAGGCCTCCAACTAAGCTTCACGACTGTTATCGTATGATAACAACCGGGACCGACTGCTTAACGTGACCTCCGAATCACGGAGACGCTCATGGTAACATGCCACCAGCGGTCACCCATCCAGGTACTAACCGCGCCGTCGTTGCTTGTCCTCGCTGATTGTTACTAATCACCGAGTGCAACCGGGCTATGAGCGCCTCGCCGCAAAGAAAATCAAAACTACAGGTTATTTGAATCTCAAAGTTCAGTAATACACTCTATTGCGACATCAACAAGCTGAAGATCAGCGCTCACGGCGGAACGGCGATGCGGCGAGCAGTGGAACGGTCAACCCGAGCCGCTACGAGATTACAAAAATGACAAAAACCTTACACACTCGTCCTTGACTCACCATCGTGGACGGTCAAAAATTCATATAAGCGAGTAAATGCTAGTTAAATACAGTCCGCTGAATTTTATTAAGTCCTACTGGGCCCTTTACACACTCTGCGATACTTGCGTGGCAGATGATGATAATTACTAATCGTCAGGCCACCTGTCTGCCTCTGTGTCTATATATAAATAATCGAATCAAATCAATCAACAACCCATAATGTCCCACTGCTGGGCTCGGGTCTCCTCTCAGGAGAGGGTTAAGGCCATACGTCCCCACGCTGGCCAAGTGCGGATTGGGGACTGGCAAGACAACGTTGTGGCTACGTAAATCTTACCGTTGGATGTTTTTAAGCCGCCCGAAGGCCTCCAACTAAGCTTCACGACTGTTATCCTATGATAACAACCGGGACCGACTGCTTAACGTGACCTCCGAATCACGGAGACGCTCATGGTAAAATGCCATCAGCGGTCACCCATCCAGGTACTGACCGCGCCGTCGTTGCTTGCCCTCGCTGATTGTTTCTAATCACCGAGTGCAACTAGGCTATGAGCGCCTCTTACTAGGCTATGAGCGCCTCTTAAATAATCGAATTTTATACCTAATTACTTATTGTTAGCGCTTTGAAATTTCACTAGGCTGTGTATCGATGTTTGGTTACGCTATTTTCAGTTTATATGCCGTCGTAAAGCATAAAATTATATTCTTAACATACATTTACTTTGAAATCTAGAAGCTCGTAGCACGACTGGTCTTAAAATTTAAGTTTTATGATGAGATCCCCTGCTGTGGTCTTTAGTACACAGCGCCAGTACACTTAACCGTTTTGTAAGACACTTGGCCATACACTACATTAAGTCTACTTTACACAACCGGTCACCATTAATAATTTCTCATAATTAGTTTCATTGGTTTCGAGATTTTTTTGGTACTAACTAAGATCTTGAATCGCAACTATCCCGAAACCATAATAAGGAATATCAAAATTTAAATGCTAGTTTCGATCATTTACTTAACAATTAAAATACCAGCCTTTTCTCGGCCTTTGTGTACACATAGGTTGTAGAAGTAAAAAATCTGTCCTTTCTCAAAAATCAAAGTATCTTCAAGCCAAATTTCATTAAAATCGGTGCAGCAGTTTCTTCGTGATAGTGTAATAGACACATAGTTATTTTCGAATATATAATTAGAAACAAGTATGGAACATTTAAAAATATAACTTCTACTAACAAATCAAATGTGTACGTGAAAATGTGGTCTACAGTCTACACAAAGAAGATAGATTCTCGAAGATTTTTGGTCGTCTTATTATTTAGTATTTCTATACTGTTTTGTGGATAGTGGTGTGGCAACAGCTTTTAGAGCCAAGGTCTACAGAAATTGAAGAACATTCAATAGCCTATGTGTTTCCTTTTTATTTCAATTTTTTTTCAATCGTTCAATGGTTCAATTCAGTTTAGTTTTTGTTATTAACAGAATACATTTTCTTCCAAAAACTAAATTGAGCTAATATTAGACTTAACTTAAATTTAGTATCCAACGTAGCGGAAATTATGTCATGTTCTCGCTCTATTGGCCCTGAACAAGTGTGTAGACGGTCCTTTATATTTTTACTGCAATAAATGCGTAATTCGGGTGTAAAACTATACTGTTTAAATAGGTATTTCTATTACAACGATACATTTTAATAGTATAAATTTGTGTTTTTGTAAGTGTACTAAAAAGAGTAAAACAAGACCATGACAGGATCTTGGAGCAATGGATTCAGAATTTGATATGTATAGGGACTATTGAAGTTTATGAATCATATTAGAGTTACATAAAGCTAATGATTCTATTATCTTTCTCATAATCAAGCAATGGGGTGTCTTTTAAAAAAATAATTTTCTATAACTGAAGTAAAAATAATGAACGAAATTAGAATTAAATTCAGAGAGTATAATTATGTAAATACCTGTTCTTTTTCCTTGAGATAAAACTTCACCTCGGTGTTTAAAGAAAAATACCACACCATATTATAATGTAGCTACGTTGTTTTCCAAACACAACGTACAGTTTTAAAACAAGAATATATACATTTTTTTTTATTTATTTGTGATTGTAAAATCAGTGAATATATGTATTTAGTCTTTCTTTTACATCTTTTCTTTACGTATTTAGTCTTTCTGTTACATCAACTTCTAAAGGAACGGGTTTAAGACTTTTTGAGTTTCAAATTTAATACGGGTACCAACAAAAGTGGACTTTTTAGTCAGACCTGACGGACAAAGTAATAAACGTAGGTGGTTTTCGTTTGTTTTGAGGATTAAAATAAATAAAAAAAAAGTTTAAAATGGATTTCTTAGAAGACATACAGTCACTTGCAGTAATTGGGACCCAAAAAGTTGTGAAAAATATAAAACATAAAATCTAGAAAAATCAAATCTTCAATAAATCCGCCTCATGAAAAAGATAATACAGAAAGTGTTAATAAATAATAAATAAATAAGTGACTAGTTACTTCGTTAGGGTTCCGTAACTCAAAAGGGAAAAACGGAACCCCTTATAGGATCACTGTTGTCCGTCTGTCGGTCTGTCAAGACCTTTTTTCTAAGGGAATACGTGAAGGTATCACGCTAAAATTAATATCAAATACTCAAGTCCACTGTTCTTTGGAGCTGTGAAAAAATCAAAATTCTAAGCCCACGCAATCAAAAGATACAGCCTTTTATGCTGCAAATTTTCGACACTTGGAATCAAAACCTACAAGGTACTTCTTGTGAACTCAGAATCTTGAAATTTGGTACGAAGAAACGTCTTATAGTACAAATAAATGAAAAACTGCGAAAATGCAGGTTTGTATGGAACCCTCGGTGCGCAAATCATACTCGCACTTCACCGGAGATTTTTTGTAGCAACCAGTATTTTATAATGACTGAGTCAATGACAGACGTTTTCATTACATCAATAGGTACGTCGATAATGTGCACCTATTTGTTTCTCTGTGGTGATGGATAAAAAAATTCGGCGTGTCACCATTCCTATTCATCCCATCGACAAATAACTGCAAAGAGATGCAACCAGACTGACAAGAGTGGTATAAAATATATCAAACTATTTGTTATTATGAAAACTGCCTCGTTGGTCTAGTGGCTATCGTAACGGATTGCAGATCAAGAGGTCTCGGGTTCGCTTCCCGAGTCAGACTGCTATTAATTCTTAATAGCAGCCGGGAGTATGGAAGATGGCGGTGTTTCCCACCCGGACCTCGGACAGCACGTTAAGCCGTCGGTCCCGGTTGTCATGAACATCTATGACAATCGTTATTGGGAAGTCAGTAGCCTCAAATATAGTCATAACATATACAACTGGTTCAAGCTTCGAATTCAGTTCACCCTCAGGGTTGCGGAGGTCCAATGTCCGATTGCTCCGTGGAAAACTGATATTCAGGTAAAACCGGTTCAACTAGTAGCCGACCCCAAATATTAGAAATAATAAAGGCTAGGAAGATGATGAAAAGCTGTTGAAGTTATTATGTAATTTATTTCTAAGGAGAGAGCAAATATCGAAAGATCGACAGTTATTATTTTGTAATTTATACCTAACCCTAAAATCATTTTATAACTTCAAATAAATTTTAAAACCAATGTGTATATACAAAACCAAAAATACATTATATAAACACAACTACTCAAAATAGAAAACACATAAAGTAACAAGAGTATGTCATTATGTTATGGCGTTGCTGAGTTCCATTACACTCAGTAAAATTTTGTAATATCTCTTAAAAGTTACTCTCAAAACATTTATTAAACTCCCTATAAAGTCGATAACTACATAACGAGCCATTTAATTTCGTAAACCTTTAGTAGGGCCAAACTGACACAAAAAACACCATAAATTATATAATTTATACCCAAAGTGGACGGGTTAACGCGTCTTGTGTAATATTATAATACCGGAGAGGTTCTTTACAGTCGCCGCTTCCTAGCCATTAAAATAGTCTAGATACTAAATGTCGTTGTAAACTAAACTGAATGTACCAGTTTTGAATGCTTAATCGTTTTCCGAAGAGCGTCCGTCTGTGAGAACATGTCGTTGAATTGTTTTTGTCGTTTTGTGTATGTCGCAGGATGTATCTGGTATATTCGTAAGAGAATTTACAGGTAATAAAACTTGATAAACATATCATATTGCGTAGATTTCTGCTTGTATCCGAAGACCGACTAGAATGTAATTGTAGTAGGGTACAACCTCTTAGTAAATTCCTTAATAGTTCTCTGTCAGTTGTGTTTGTGCTGTTAATTATTATATTCACACACATTCACGTCTTTTTATTGACCTAAATATTCAGAGACGTTGGGACACCGTTTTTCACGTTCCTGGTAAACGCCTTGCACTTCTTGCAAATCAAGGGCTTTCTTTACGCTTGTCGATCATGAATCTAGGCAGTATTAAGCCTATTATAGAATTAAATTCTGTTATCATGCTCTTTGATTTTTTATATTCGTTATTTATATATAATGGTCTATATAGACCCGCTAATGAGGAATGTATTTTTGAACGGTTTCACTTAATTGTGCATTGTTATGTTCTCTTAAGCAAGTTATTTTGGTGGTACACCATAGGAACATGACGAATTCTTTAGAAAACGCAGGGCTCGGTGCCACACCAATGGTGGTTTCTATCAATTGCGAGTCGGGATATTTTAGTTTAGTTATTCTTACATTATAAAATGTTATAAAATTATTTAATACCGATGCAAAGTAACCTTTACAAATTTCATAATTTATTCAAAACTTTTGCAAAGTTTCACTTTCCCTAATTATACGGTAATTGTTGAGAAATCCCCTCTGGAGCTTCAAGTAACAAGGAGCATTAAGAATTAATACAACATTTAAGGCCAATGTTTGCAACAATTAGCGGATCCAGCAAGAATATTATGGTTGAAATATATTATAACATAGGTGTTGAAGTCAAAGATTATAGTCAGTAAATTCATATCTTCATTATATCCATTATTGATGCTCTTAGACTACTTCAGAATTCTGGTACATACAGTCAGTAGGTGAACTGCAGTTGTGGTATGGTATTTTGTAGCATGAATGTAGAGAATTATATTAGATTGTTTCCGAGGTCTGGCACACAGCTACAAAATGCACTTTAAGTTTCCTGGATCTATTGTTGAAGTACGGAAGTTCCTAATATAGGTTCTATAAGAAATATATCGTAAATATATATTGGTCGTTTTAGATTATTGAGAAGTGGTGTGGTTATAGTCTGTAACTGAAATATAAAGTTAAGGACACTGGAGTTAAGTTTGAGGTACGGTTTTTTGTAGAACACTAGAGGATAGAGAGTAAACTGATTTGGAGCTCTAGTAGTTGAAGCCTAGATCTAGAATTACGGTAGGGTACAAATTTTCCTGATCAGGAGGATAAGATAACTCCAGATGTAAGTAAATAAATATATATTAAAAAAGTATATAGCATTTTTTCTGTTTTTAAACCTTTTTCTCTATTTAGTTCGTCAGAATATTTAGCTTTGAATTCTATTTTTCTTATCAAGTCTCACTGAATATTTAGTACTTCATGTGACAGGGCTTCATAAACGAATTCACTAAATTTACATTTTGTCGTACTTAAAATAATATTGTATACATTTTATATATAATATTGAATAAATATTAATATATTTTCTGCTTGAAATTTGGTACACCTCTTTTATATCGTATTTTTTTATTAATACATATATTATCATAATAATGTCAAAGACTACAGTCAACCAGTATCATTTGAATAAAGAAAAAAAATACTAAATCTCTTGTTCGATGTGTTCGCAAATACTAAACCTGTTGTTCGCAAAATCTATAATAATATAATATAGATACATCTTCATAGTTAAATCTTATCTTAGTACTTTTTGTAAGTTTTAAAATGTAACCGTAGTCGAATTTTAGTTCAATTCAATTAGTTTTAAGTAGAACCCACCATAACTGATTATGATAATAATAACATTAACATTTAAGGGGTACATAGAACGTAATAGAGATATCTTGCAAAAATACCGTTCACGAGGGATAGAGTACGAATAAAATTTGCTTATACAAAGACTAACACAACTTGTATTCTTTGGAGGGACTACAGAATATAAATCATGTCATACATTTATTACGGACTTTAAATACCATGGCACCTTATATCAACGTCAATTTTCTTTTTCATTAAAAAAAGAAGTCAATTTGTTGTACTATATCAATAAAATTACACTGTCAAGAAAAGTATAACAATATAAATATAATTTTATTTTTACTGTTTCCCTTGTATTGTATTTTCAGGGTTTATTGTCGTATCTTTTTCATATGATTCAGCAAATATAGGAGGTTCATATGTAGGAGTGAAATCATCTGTTTCAGATACCATTTCCATTTTATAACATTTTTCAGGTAGTACACCAGATTGAGCTATCGGATCCTTTATTTCATGATTAATCTTAACTATGCCTGCGTCAAGAAAGTTTGTGTTTTCAACAGGTCTTAAATAGGCTATGTTGTTTGTCTTAACATTCCACCAGTCATTTGGTACCTCATCAATAATATCTTTTGCCAAATCGGTAGAGCGTAACTTTTCCTGTTTGGTTGTGCCTATTGTATGATCACTGGTTGATGACAGACCCATTTGTGTGTCTGCAGATTTTTCAAAATCTTTTTTAAGTTTAAATGCAGATTCAGATACTTCAAGATCACGAACATGCTTATCTTTCCTAATTTCATTTACTTTGCCTGATTCTTCAAGTAATTTAAACTTGGTCTTTGTTTGTGTTTTAGAGGATTGTTCTATAAATTCGTTAGTAAGATCGGGTTGTTTGAGTTCATTGTTAAATTGAGATTCTGAGTGTACAGATCCTTTAGAATCTATGTTTTCTAATCTTACATTTTTAGTAACAGAGTTTGCTGATATTAAAATATCAGGAAAAATTTTTTCTTTGTGATCACCTATTCCTGTTTCTGTCTTGTCATTATTAGCTTTTTCTGAATTTTCTTTATGAAGTTCATCGTTTACCTCTCTTTTATTATCATAATCAGCTCCTTCTATTCTTTCATTATTCTGTCCTTTAAGCTCATTAGAATCGAATTTGTCTATTTGCATATTTTTAAAATCTGCTTCTTTAGAGAGTTCACTAGACTCCTGCATGCAGCTATCAGGAGAGTTTACATCTGCTGATTTATATGTGGATAGTTTTTCTTTAAGATTACACGTTTTTTTGTCTTCTGTAGAATGATCAATCACATGTAAGATTTCTCCTTTATTATTTGTTTCATTTTCTATTTCAGGAACAATAGTTTCAAAGAAATCATTTTCATCGGCTTCAGGTATGGGCATCCACTCGTGACCTTGATATAGGTAAGATTTGCCTCTCCTAGCGCGGAATCCAAAACGCGCTGCCTCATCTTGAATTTTACTGTGTAATGGTACTTCTCTGATTCTTGACATGACATAGAGGGATTCCGTCTGTAATTAATATGAAAAAGTATGAATACTCTTCCCGAAGTATGCGAATGTAGATTTTTAAATGGTAAGAATAACCTATAATTAGCTTTTAAGAACACATATAGGAGCTTAAACTATCCGAAATTAACCAGTTTGAGTTATATGACCTAGTGCTGTTACTTACACTTCCGAACCCATTCATTCTCATTCACATCCTTTTATTGATAATCATCATCATCCTCAGCATCAACAGCCTTTAACAGTCTACTGCTGGACATAGGCTTCTAATTAGAAAGCCGGTTTTGGCCTACTATACCTCTCTCTCTGACCCTCTCTGTCTTTCCTCTGACCAGATGGGTCTATTTCAAGTTTTCCTTTTCTTTGCACTGGTAAAGTGATGCGTGAATTGCTACCTTACCCGTGAGATGAATAGGCGTGGTTATACTCCGTATCACGGACAGGTTCCTTATATTAACTTTTTGAATACCTTTTCTGTTCATACATTTTATAGGCAAGTTTACATTTGACGATCTTTAATTCTCGGTTACTGGCTTTTCCTTGAGTAGTAGGCAGAACCAAATGATTTTAGGTTCTTCGTGTTTAAAATACAGTGGTGATGTGTTTTATAAATTTATAATATATCATTATTAATAAAAAATAAACTTAATGATGAACCTTTGCTGAGCTAGCATGGGCCGGAGTGATACCACGGCTTCTCAGAAAATCGGTGTAAAACAGCGCCTGCTCTGTTTCTCACAGAGCGAGTGAGGATACCGGAGGCTCATACCCCAACCCCTCCCCCCATTTTCCTCCCCATCCCCCAAAGGCCGACAACGCACTTGTGACGCCTCTGATATTGCGAGTGTCCATGGGCGTCGGTAATCGCTTACCAACAGGCGAAAAATCTGCTCGCTTGCCACGTATTCCATAAAAAAATAAGTAGTAACTTGAGAACGATGCGAAGGTTGTTTGTCTAAAATTCACATGGAAATTGGTTTGAGCCAACCGTATTTCTAACTTAACTATACTAAGTTATCCTAAACGACACCATGACCAAAGAACTTAAGTGTAGATATATTCTATTTTTTGTAAAATAAAGAGTTGTGACTTACCTTACATCCATTAGATTTCTGCCATGTCAACATTATTTATTTTATTTTAATATGTTTAAAAAATAAAAATGGTACCTACATTACAGTGCATTAAGCCGAGTAGACGTCCATTGTCGTGTTGTCTCAAACGAATATCCCTCGGCCTTATCAAGTATTTCTTAACTGGTGACAAAAAAAAATGTAAACTTAATAAGAACGTTGAATATAGGATATTTTCAACCCTTTTGATCCTCCTTCACAACTGATTATAAATACATACTTATATACTTTCAACTTAAATAATATATATAACGTAGATATATAAAAAAACACCCAGATTAAAGCGATATATAGTAAACGAGCTGCGGCTCGCCGTGTTACCCAATAACAACAACCGCGAGCAGCACCGGGCGGAAAATAGTCAAAGAAGTATCCCAAATCATTTCTCATATCATCAGCCATCTGCCAGTGAAAGTACAGTCAAAAGCGGTCCATGTGTTTCAGAGATTAGGCAGAAACAGACGCTTCAATTTTATTTACTTGCAAAGATAAAATGTAAAGTTATCAAAGTTACCTTCTCTAAGTATATATGACCAGTACTGTCCTCTGTCGCCTCGTTCAACAAGTAACCACGTATTGTTGAGTCTGTTTTGCATGATGACAAGACGTGCTGTCCAGTTCACGGGTATCGTCACGCTTCCGTCGAACACTTTGTGAAGTGTCTTGGTGTGCTATTGGAACAAAGTAATATTAAACTGCAGTTAAAATACACACACGGCGCAAGCTCATTGGAAATTAGAGAGAAAGCTGACAAAGTTCCATTTTAAGAAGCAGTAGGTGAAGCTGGTAGTAGGTTTTCTTGAGTTCTCTCTTCAGAAATTTTTTGAAACTGATTTGTAGGATATAATACCATATTTCGAGTCAAATTCAGTGAAGATTTGTATCAAATATAGCAGAGCAGTTAGGTATTTTCTGATCAGTTTTAATGATTTCATGATGGCATTCAGCTGTAGTTGGAGCATTTGATAGTATAATCGTTTGGCACGGGGAAAATTTTTATTCAGTGTCATTTCATGAAGGACTCGCACTTAATACCTACACTAATTATCCAGTATTTACAGTCTTTAAATGTCTACTGCTGTAAAGAGCTCTTTACAGTATTGTTTTCTTCACATATAGCGTTTAAATTATTTAGCTACTATTCCACGGACACGGACCCTACATCTCCATGGAGGTTGTCGGGGTAGAGAACTTTGTATGTATACACTATATATATACAACTGCAGGCGTTCACCTAGTTTTGTGATTCTTAAGCTTTTAGACTATTAAAAATACGGGAGGATTTCGATTGTTAAGTAAGGTTTTCCATAGGTACTAGATTTTTCAGAACTAGAAAGATTTTTGGCAAGTATACCAATCTTTTATTAAAATACCCTGGAATTTCGAACGTTGACCAATCACTAATCTATACATAAAAAGTATAATACTTTTTACGTATCACCAAAACACAGCTTAAAATATTTGACTTCAAAATGCGAAAATGCGCTTCTTTTACCAAAGTTATTCTACTACATACAAGAATAAAAAAGTTACTTGCAAAGAAATACCAAAACCTCAATATTCACATGACAATGCTTGTTATCATTAAATCGTTTTCTCCTTCACTTATATTTTTTGTTTTAAATGAATAAGCCTGCAAAAGTGACTCTACCCTGCTTAATGGAATGCATGGGCAGAATCCAAGAGTAACCATACTCTGAGATATTGAGATACTTCTGTATCATTGGGCCTTCGGTCTCACTCACCAATGAAACACGACACATGCTGTCATTTGAGGTTGGCCTTCTGTCGTACGGCGGCGGTCGAGCCGGCCCGTTAGTGCTGAAATCAAGATAGCTCTACTACTTCGACGAAATTAGAACCATGTATCACAGACTGTAATTGAGTTTTGATTACGGCCTTTATTCAGAACAGTTTAATAAGTCTGTTCCTGTAAAATTAAGACCTCTTCTACACCGAGTATAAAACATTCATATGGACTGAGGTTGACGGTTGAGAATATTTAAATAATACTTACGTTGGCTGTTGGTATGAAAAACCTGTAGGTTTCGAGCGGCTTTGGCACTGCCCAGTAAAAGAAAACAAACCAAATTTCGTTCAGAACAGAGTAAGGATTGAAGCGTGCATATCTTGAAAATTCACTGCAACTCGTCGAGTTTTTGTAACTCAGTCTAGGTCCTTGTGATTTACGTTTCTTCCTTGCTTCATTTACAGTAATTATAGAAAATAATAGCACTATTATAATTATCAATACGAATTTACGTTTTAACATTTTTTTTAGTTAGACTGGTTGACTAGGTTTGAGTTCAAATTGGTAATAGCGATATGATCGTATCAAGCTTTCTTTTATACCGCAGGCGAGGATGTTTAATTCGAAATGTTTGCTTTTCAAGAAATTGTTGCTGTTTATAATTTTTGAAGAATCTTCATTGTACACTTACACGGAAAGAAAGACACACATACAGCGACATACCCACACACATAATTTGGATTGCATGTACCGATAAAGCTGACCGAGATACCAACACGGGATTGGCACTGTTACTCCTTATCACAGGTTGTTTAGTAGCCTAACCAGAAATGCAGTTCTCAACCCACGATTTATAAATATCACCAGTGGAGGAGATATTTTGAAAAGTATGATCAATTTTAATTAATAAATCTGTAACGTATTATTCAGATATAGTCGGGTAAAATACGAACATTAAATATTTACAAACTGAATAATCTATTTTAACTACATTCATTTTTGTAAATTACAATTAATGATTTTGTATTACACGGGTTTTGGATTTAGTACTATTTTTTTTTATAATATACCTATTTAAACATCTGTGTTTGAGGTTTTGGATTATTTAGTTTTGGTACATCTGTGTCTACTGATTTTTTTAATAGTTCTTCTCTTCTTGCGTCCATTCGTTCTTCATCAAGATCTCTAGAGACGGGAGAGCCTAGTCCTTTTATTCCAACAGTGCTTGCTTCTTCCTCTTTTTCTTTATCTGTCTGAGGCTCATTACCTGAGAGAGCCATAATAGCAGCGAAATAGTCAGTGCAGTACAACAGAACTAAATAAGGGTCTTCAATTTTTAAACGTAGTTTAGTGTACGGTATCGACTCCATGACTGAAAAGAGAAACATAATTTAATTTGTGCGCAAAATATCTTCCTTAATTTTATAACATTGATTTTAATAATACATTGACTAATATTCCATAGGTCTATTGTTTGTCGATACTTAGTAACGGTAAATCTTTTACATTTTCTATCAAACATTATTATTAGAAAAAATTACCGTGGGAGAGCATGAATGGGCCGGCTCGAGCGGAGTGATACCACGGCCTCACAGAAGACCGGTGTGAAACAACGCTTGCGCTGTGTTTTACCGAGTCAATGAGGATACCGGAGGCCCATATCCCAACTTATGTCCATGCCCGGAGCCCCATGTCCATGGGCGGGGGTAATCGCTTACCATCAGGCGATACGTCTGCTCATTGGCCACAATCCCATAAAAAAACAGCTTCTCACTTAATGCTGTATAATCTATCTATAACGACGAAAATATGTAATACCTACCTTCAGTAGGTGGTGAGTCTATGAGTTGCAGAGCATGAAATAATCCTCGTTTATCAGCTGCAACAAGGAGAAACTGCCCGACTCCATGGTACAGCAATTTAGGCTGTTCCCAATCTATTTTAATAAATTTCCGGTATAATTCCCGAACTGACCGGACGAGCTAAAAATTATCAAAGTACTTATGAAATTGATGGAGATGCCTACTACAAGCAACTGATGTTATATTTATTGTAATTGTTAAGTAGTAGTAACTGTTTTTATATTACTCTTTCACTGCTTAACAGCTGCACTGATTTCAATGAAATTTAATATGGAGATATATTGATTTTCGAGAAAACACATAGGCGACTCTTAACCGCGATAACCGAAATACACACAGGCAATAAAGCTAGCAAAAGCTATCAATCCATAGTAAAATTATTAATTCGGAAGTAACTCTGTCTGTCTATACTTTACGTTTTCATGGCTAAGCCGCTGCACTTATTTCAATGAAATTCAGCATGGAGATACTAGAATGCTTGAAAAATATATAGACTACTTTTTAAGGCGTTAACCAACATACATTTATGTTGTTGCACTTTTATTCTTTCTATCAATTTACCACTAATTTGCTTTACAGATAAAAACTATTGATTTATTCAAAACAAATCTATAAGTAGCGAGTGTTTTTTGTGAGATTAATTATTATGCTGATGATAAATGATTATCATCAACATCAGAACCAATCGAGGGCAGTATAGGTTTATAATAATGGATATAAAACACTTACCTTTTTCGTAGCGTATTTAAATGAATGAATTCTAGCTGTCGTATGATTCTGAAAACTCCAAATGTAAAACGGTACCCAATCTAAATTAACTATATCTTTAGGAAAAAAGTATGCCCTACTGCCAAACTCTTTACAAGTTGTGAAGTTAATATTACCCCCAAATCGTTCACTTTGTGGAATGAATGAAGAACCACTGAATTTATTTTTATTGTTAGGCGGTGGCCCAACACGTCGGTGGCCATCGTTAACTCTCCGAGGAGTATTTGCAAAAAGTTGTTTCGCCACATTTCTTGCTTGCAAATCACCTAAATCAAACCACCTAAACTGCGTTGCATTTATCTCAGGCCCTGGTCTCTCGATTCCTAGTTCCTTGAAAGCTTTATCTCTCGGATTTGTATAGCCCCTAGCTTCTACATATTGCGTATAAAATTGAATGTTATGAGGATCCGTTGTCTGCAGCAATTCCCTTGCTTCTTCCGATGTTATTGGATGTCTGACATTTAGATCTAAAATATCTACTGGTGATTTCAAGCCTGCAAAATCTCCAAAACCTTCTTTATATACATGTCCATAGGGCACAGGCCATACTAATTGATCGACATTATGGTCTTTGATTGGTGAATTTAGAACGTCAGGATTGTTCTGACGCTCATTACACTCGCTGGTTTTTATAAAAAAAATAAAAAATGCACACATCAACCTATCCATTGTGTTAAGTGAAGTTTTTGGTAGTACTCTGGTACGTTTATGTACCGGTAGTGTTCAGATGTGGTCAACAGTTTGCAGGGAAAAATTAGTCATTAGAAATTATTATCAACACTCACAAAACACTAAAGCCCTTCAATTTAAAGCATAAATTTTGTATATAACTATAGAAATATTTACTTTATTTATAAAGCACAGTGAAAAAAATCAACAAACAAACTTACGGCAAGTTGTGTGGTATAAAAGAGTTGCTAAAAAATACTTTTTCTGATTCTTAGTATTTAGGTACGTACACTTTAGCCAGTTTAAATTTGCCTTACTTGTTTTTGTCAGCGTTTTTTGTAATCAAAGACTTGTAATTTTGTTAAGCAAATTTCTTAAAATATGATCTATCTTTAATGTAATTGGTAGGATATTCACTTAACAAATAATATTTTCTTAGCTTTTCCTTATTTACATTTTCCAAACTTATATATAATGCATAGTTTCATTTTTAAAATAGTTTTCTACTGTGAGGCAGAGATATTCATAAAAATGAAATTCATAACTTTTTTAGTAGTAACTGGAATTTCCAGTGATCTATACTTATACTATCTATATATATATATATATTTATTCGAAAGCATCTGTTTGTCTGTCTGTTTCGTTTTCACGACTGAACTGATCAACTGTTTTTATTAAATTTACAAGGGAAATCCTTTGATTTTTGAGGATGGACATAGGCTAATATTTGTCCTGATAATTGACAAAAACGTGGGCGGAGGTACGGATGAAAGCTAGTATTAAATAAAGGTTGGTAGCACATGTGTATAACGTGAAATCGAACACGGTCCGATTACTGCCGCGAGTCAACAAACAATTATTGAGTTGATATTTAAAAATGACACCAGAGCTCTTGTATAGAATACAATAGTGAGTACCTCTCCTCCACTTATTTAGCAATATCGCTTCAAACTCTTGAATGTAAATAGCTATAGGTGGTGGTTGTCACTTACTAACATACACGATCTATGACCTACTCGAACACGACCAGCTATTGCTATTGCTTTAAAGCCTAAGATCGAATAGTTCCAGGAACCAGGATGCCCTATATGAAACTAACATAGCAAAGACACCTGAAACATTGTTGGATCTGTTGTCTATTATCTATGTATTAGCAGCAACTGTCGTGGGAGAGCCACGGTTCGGCATGAATGGGCTGGCTCGACCGGAGTGATACCACGGCCTCACAGAAAACGGGTGTGAAACAACTTGCGCTGTGTTTCACCGAGTGAGTAGGGATAACCGAGGCCCATACTCCAACCCGTCCCTCCATCCTCCTCCTCATCCCCACACTTGTAGCACCACTGGTGTAGCCCGTGTCTATGGGCGGCGATAATCGCTTACTATCAAGCGATACATCTGCTCGTTTGCCCCCTATTCCGTAAAAATAAACCTTTCCAAAGCTGAATATAGGCCACCTCTCTTTAAAAAAGGAAATTTTGGCTGTACCTACTACTATGCTGGCCTGACGGTATTGCTATAGG
This sequence comes from Hyphantria cunea, assembly GCA_003709505.1. Taxonomy (NCBI): domain Eukaryota; kingdom Metazoa; phylum Arthropoda; class Insecta; order Lepidoptera; family Erebidae; genus Hyphantria; species Hyphantria cunea. The sequence continues at coordinate 753,227 of PKRV01002418.1, forward strand.
GATTACTAGATGTAAATTAGTTCTTCTGTGGTTTTTTATCGAATTAGTGATATCTAATATCCCTGACTCTTAAAGTGTCTATGAGCGTCGGTACTCACTAACCATCACAAAAGCTGTCATTTGGCGTAATTTATCGATAAATGAAATCACTATCGCTTAATTTTAGTTTGTAAAGAGAATAAATCCATTCCAAATACATTAGAAAATTTATTTATATCAATGGAATATTTTAAATCTAATACCCTCAATTAAGTTTTAATTTATACATTTAGTATTATCAATAGTTTACCGAAATTAGGCCTTTATAATAATCTGTAATATAAGATATCTGATGTGGATGCGGGGGACTTTACAAAAATACATAAAACGGACATTAAAAGCACCCAGACTTAGAACAACAATTTGTGGATCACAACAAGTGAAACTACAACACTTGCCGTAGTAGAAAGCGGTGTGGCGACCGTTTGAACCACTTTTTTATTTTTTTATTTTTTTTCTTGTGGAACCCTCTCGGGCCTTTACCCCATCGGGGTTTGTGACGGGGCTGTGTGACAGATCAAAACGACTAAAACCACACAGTGTGCCACTCTGCGCCTGAGACGGGAGGGATCCGGGAACCGCTTTCTTACGCCATCCGGGACCATTTAAACCCCTAAGCCTACCATGCAGTTAAACATTTACTGACAAGTATTTCTGACAAAATTCGCAGTCTCTAGGATAAAACAATCTTCTAATGATTTTTCTGAACTTCATGATCATCAGCTTATTGCAGTCCACTGCTGAACATAGGCATTTTCCATTGCACGCAGCTCCTGCCAGCCATCTTGCGCAAGTCTTCACTCTACCTGGCCAGTGGGCTGGACCCAATGAAAACAAAAACTAAAAATAATTTATTGTTTTTAATAGTCTGATTAGAGAGTACTGTTTGGGAATTTCTCCCCTTAAATCTGGTGAGTCAAAATAAAAGTAAGAATTTAATTCGACGTAATAGAACTTTGTTAACATTCTGAAATGTTTTTAAAGAAGTACAATGACACTTATTTTTTGCGAACAAATTGCAAAATTAGAAATTGTAAAATACTACGCTACTAAATTTTCAACAATCTGTTAAACCAAAATGCTTTGCATTTTATCATTGAACTGTTTTTGTATCTCCAGATGAATATCTTCGTCATCATCGTCATGAAGCGCTGCGAGCCGCTCGTCTTCGGACTCTACAGGTGGAGGAGCTGGTGATATTGCTACATGGGATCGCCCAAACTCACCACGAAAACCTATCTTCTTTGCCTCTTCTTCAAACTGAAATAACAATATATATGAAATCAACTTTTGATCGAGGTGATCAAAAAAAACTGTACAGACACGCAATATTCCTAGCTCAAGCCAAGATAGGTGACAAAAAGCACCCGAAAACTGACTGAGCATCTGTCAATAATAGCTGAAGCGTCCAAGGATAAAAGAGGGACGTTCAAATCTTCTACTTCTAGTTTAATTACTGATTGAAAAAACTTTAGTTTTATTTTTTTAGTAATGGGGTAGTTTATTACTGATGTCACATGAAGTAATCATTTCATTAAAAAAGTTTTTTTCTTTTCACCGTTTATAGAGTTCACCTTCTAAAACTGCACAGTGTAGAATACTATTATTATATCAGTTACTTTCCTTATCAAACAAACTACAAGTTTCTGTCAATTCGACAGAATTTCAAAAAGAATTATATAGGTACGTGAAACTATAAAATTTCGATAAAATATTCTGACGTACCGATTGATAATGCGGCATCTTGTTTGTAGGCGCGAGGGCATAACAGATTCGATACTTGCAATTCAACAGAGCCAAGTAGCCGTATGGTTCAATTATCTTCATTCCGAATACGACTTCTGGTAATCGAGAATCTGTAAGAGGTAAATACATCTATGCTAATAATATAAATGTGAAATTTTGTGAGGATGTTTGTTACTCTTTCACGCAAAAACTACTTAACGGATTTGGATGAAAATTTACATTAATATAGCCCTTATTATATTAATATATTAAAATAACACATAGGCTACTATTTGCCGCGATAACCGCCAAATACGCGGGTGGAGCCGCGGGCATAAACTAGTTCATGTATAATTTTAATCCTAATTATTCAAAAGTCCGCCGTTTCTTCTTCTCTTATGACTACTTCATGATTACCACACCCTACAGCCTTCAAGCTACAACAAACAATTCTTTTCTCAGTGATGGAACTTTAAGAAATTAATATTTATTTTTCAAATCCGACTAACTGTTATAAATTATTACAATCCCACAAATAATACTTAATTTTCGTTCGGTAAATACTTTGGTTACTTTACTTCGTCTCTTTGAAATATTCCGCATCAATTATTATGTATGTACAAATATTCCGATAAATCTGTTGCAATATAACTGTAGATATGACATCGCTAAAATAAATTTATATGTAAATATACATTTCATGGAGGACTTTTCTGTTTGTGATACATTTAATTGGAACCAATTGCATTTCAAGAAGAAGAATGACTTAAGTACCGGACTTCCGATTACCTTACATCAAAAATTTTACTACGTTCATGTTACATAATATATCAGTAACTTTTCGTTATTCATGCAAAACAATACATTATATGAATATTCTCTCCAACAAGATATGTACCCCCCATACTTACATTCAAAAGCAAGAGAAGGAATAACTCTGAATTGGCCGTCTTTTGCAGTTTTAATAAACAGCGCGCTGAAGTCAATGGATGTTTCCATAAAAAGTATTGCATCGTCCCATTCCACTCTCGGTTTTATTTCATCATCTAATTCCACTCTGAAGCGGTCTACTAACTGTAAAAAAAATAGCCGACATTTTTAACTGCGTGGAAAACAAGTATTAACACTATAGGAGATACGAATGACCCAGTCTGTTGAGAATATTAAAACGCAAATTATAATGCCGCAAGGATATAATGTCAATAAATTTCCACAGAACAAATCGTTAGTTATTTATTGAAAATGTGGCTGATTCCAATATAAAGCGAATAACGTTTAAAAGACTATATCAGCTTTAGTGAAGTTAAATTTGATGAAATGATTTAGTAAAGCAAAATTTAAGTGCAATCTTCAAATCTAACATCATCAACAACCCATAATGTCCCACTGCTGGGTTCGGGTCTCCTTTCAAGAGAGGATTAAGGCCGTAAGTCTCCACGCTGGCCAAGTGTGGGTTGGGGACAAATCTAACATTGCTCTTAATTTGCTTTTGTAATCAAGTTGTTAAACAATACTTACAGTTCTTGATGGTATACTGAATTTTATTTCATAGCTCTCTTCGAAGTGTTGATTCCAATAATACCAGATTTTCCAGTCAATATCCAGCACTTTGAAAGGATTAAATGTTACATTAGCAAGAAATTCATTGCAACTAGTTGTATTAACCATAATATCAGTCCAGTTGTGTGGCAATTGTGGTTCGTCAGGTATAGATCCTTTTTTTGGTGTAGCATCATCAGGATCTTCCTTTTGTGAAAAAGTTATTGGTTCCTTTCGTATTTTGACACCATCGTCCATTTCGAATTCATCTGCTATAGTGTCTTTTATCAAGAAGTAAACAACTATAAATATTAGAAGCATTTTTATACAAAATTAGTTTCAATGAAAATCTTGGTTTAGTTTATACCTTAACAATGTGTTTTGCTGTGTAAGGTTGCATGACTTTTGATTTTATTTACGAATAGTACCGTTATTTATACATCAATGCAACAGTGTTTGTATCCTTATTTCTTTAATCGGAAATACAATATCAATTACATTAAAGCAATCGTTTGTTTATAAACAGAATAGTAAATATTCAGTAATTCGATTTTGCAATTCATATGTACTTCAACGGTAAACGGTATATAGGTAAGTCCATCATTTCATGTAAATAATTCATAATTTTACTATTCAACAAATAAATGAAATTAAACAAAACACAACAATTATATTTTATTTCTTATGGATAAGATAAATTATTAAATGTCATAAAATAATTATTTCAGAAAATATTAAAAATTGAAAACTCTTAGTCATATTTTCTAAACACTCTTAATTTAATGTAACCAGTAAAATATTCTTTTTACTTCTGCTAACTCTTCCAACATTTTGAACACTACCAAAGACCTTAAGATTTCATTTTAAATATAATAATAATTACATTTATGTTTATCTATAACTCTAGTTACAAGAAAACCTCGAAAACCTAATAAGCATGATCACTGGTCAGGACTTTGAACAACAGTATAAAAACTATTGGCAAATATTTTCTTCAAATTTTTATTTATATTAGTAACGTCAAAAACAATATTCTATTTACTCCTTCAATTTGAAAATTAATTTATTACATTGAATATTTCTCCAAGATGGTTTTCCACGCGGCAAACTAGATGCCCGTAACCTAAACGTAAAGAATCTGCTACTCCTGCAATTTCCATTTCTCCACGGAACGGTGTTTGGTGTACTGACATTGTTATGACTCCTATATTACAGTCTGCCAAAAGGAGATATCGACCATCTAAGAACAACTTTATTTGGATCTTGAATAGTGGCACTGACTTTTTCTGTGGTCTAACCTCTGGAATAAAAAATAAATTATTAACTTATTTATTAACACAGAAAACCGGTGTGCAACAACGCTTGCGCTGTGTTTCACCGAGTGAGTGAGGATACCGGAGGTCCATACCCCATCCCCTCTTCCCATCCCCATTCTCCTCCCCATCCCCCAAAGGCCGGCAACGCACATGTGACGCCTAGTGTTGCAGATGTCCATGGGCGGCGATAATCACTTACCATCAGGCGATATGTCTGCTCGTTTGCCCGTGAACACATAAAAAAAATATTAGAAATGATAGCTGCAAATTCATTCACCATATTTTTTAACAAAGTAAACAACAGTCGCAGAAAACACACATACTCTTTATGAACTTTTCCGAAATACTACGTAACAGATTTAGTAAGAAAACTAAAGATTGATTAAGTAATCAGGTCATACCTATTTCCAGCCAACCTTTTTGGTGATGCAAATACTTGTAAAATAAATAAAACAATATGAATATTAAACACAATCAGTGAAAAGCAACAACACTAGCCCACAACATTTTTAAACATTACTAACAATATCCAGATGGAACTTAGTCTTCCCTCAAGCCTCTTCTAAAGAAAGATTCCTAAAAATGAAGTACTTAGAGTACTTAATAAGGTAAAGGCTACGTAAACTTACTTTCTGAGCGAACGATATTTGCTACCCCAATATATCTGCCTGGAATTTCTTCATCCGCAAACAGTAGCATCTCTTGATGTGGTGTTTTAGACATCAGTAAAGTGGCTGCTACCCATGATGGCTGACTCTCCAAATACTCATACATGTCATTCCAAATTCGGTTTATTATCTGCACATATATTAAATAAATTTGCATAACAGATTTTGCACGATTTCCAGCAATAATTCGCTATAAATAACGATGACATTGATTATACTTCCAATTTCTCACAAGTCACTCTAATAAAATATTGCGAAATCCAAGATAGTTAGTCTAGAACTTCCCGATTGTCATATCTGTTGTGTATGTGGGTCTCTGGTGATTCCTGGTATACAGAAATTACAATAGATAACCTATGAAGGGGATTATTCCTGGTAAAATGAATATGAACTTAAACATTCTAGAATCAAATGACGCAAAACACGAACCATTGGAGTAGCATTTTTAAACATGATCTCCATACAGTTGTCCACCAGATTATCGTTGAGGTTCCAAGCGTAATAAATCTTCCAACGTTTACCAACAAGTTTGTCAATCTTGGAATAACTGTCGATCGCTATCTTGTCACATATAGCATTTGCTTTTGCTGTGTTCAGACTGAAACCTTTGACTGATAGAATAGCAAAAAGTAATAAACGAATGGATCCTACAAGAACCATGTCGAGTTAGCAGTACCTCATGAAATGGTTTGCCAATATGAAGACTCGGTGAACAAAGAAAAGATACTGTTTCTTCCCACGCGTCGGAATGTCAACAAAGATCTATGAGAATGTTGAATATAAACAAAATTATGGTGATACATAGAGTCATCATGCCTGGCTTAAGTAGAAATTGTTGAGAGCATAGCATTGATACATTAAGTATGGTATTTTGAAACTCTACACAATCTTATCAGTTATTATAATTCTAATTTATTCATTACTTCTATTAGTAGGTTGACACTGAGATTTAATCTAACTAAACTAAAGATTAATAAGAAATAGAAGAGCATAATACAATACATACCAAAATCGTATTAATATTAATGTATATGTTTTCATGTAGTTTGTGTTTAGAAAATTGTTCATACACCCAGTTTATTGTTGATGAAGATCGATGTTATTGGAAGTCCTTAATGTAAGAAGAAATCTGTGTTCGTTGACAAACGTTTAGCGGCACTCAATTATGTTAATTAGAAGAACTTTAAATTAAAATTAATATTATTTTGTTTTAAATTTCATGCACACATGTACATAGGCGGGCATTAGCCCAAGGCATTCTCTAAAAGCCAACCTTTCGTGATGTAGATTGTATTTTAATTATCGTTATCCAGCTATCTCGTCAAGTGATAGTTATTGACGTTCTTTTCTAAGTCTAAGCTCTTCTACTAAACTATTATCTAGTCTAACCTTCTGCAAAATACTACACTTGGAGAAAATGACATAACATAATTTATTTTTAACCGATTTTAATAATGTTCTGTGTTCAACATGGTTAATGGTGGATCGATTTAAAAATCTTTTTGAACCAAAGATTACGTTAATGAGCGTCGCCTCAGATATAGTATATAAAAGAAATTAAATATTTAAGCAAATAAGAGGACTATTATGAAAACAAAAACATGAAAATACTTTTTATTAAAAAGGTACATTAAAAAATAGCCTGAATACTACATACAATTAAGCTTTCAACAGATGAAACAATCCTAGAAATATGGATATTGTGATAGTGCAAATCTGTAATTGCCAAAATGTATTTTTATTCTATATGGGTCTATGAACGTTCGCAGGAAATAACACCCGGCCCATAATTATAATTAAGAGCAAGTGTTCTTATTTCGTTCCAGGCCGGGGAATCAGTTTGATGACCCAATAAATAGGTGACGCCGTCGCCGCAATCCGATAGGATGAGATACTTACCATCGAGAACCAACTTCAGTACCATCCTAAATAATGGGATCTGTTTATCATCTGGAATGATAACTGAAATGGAAATTAAACTATTTAATACCCTTAAATATTTTTAGATTGAATCGAAGGTAATGAAGAATATTTTACATCAATTTTTGGTTTTTACTGTTAAATGACTATATTAAATTTGTACAGCAAAAATATATTTTTGATAGGCTAATTTTGGACGTTTTATTTCTTCAAAAACGACTTAACTTCAGCTAATTTGATGATATATTTTTATTTTTAAAGACAACTCCCGCACAAGTAGTAAATCATGTGTCGCTTTACAAACATACACGAAACGGATACGAAGAACACCCAGATTCAGAACAACCATTTGTGGATCACACAAAGTGTTGTCCCTTGTGGGGTTTTAACCCACGATACCTAGCACAGTAAGAAGCGTCGTGTCGACTACTTCGCAGGTCATACGTGCAATCCAACATGGTCTAACTAAGAAATTTGTTATCATACTATATGATTTCTGCTATAACCAGAAACCAGATTACTCACTACCATTTACATCACGTAAAATGTTCGGTATTTGTATGAAACTGCCGGGAATACCAGTTTCATCTTTTATCAGCAGCAAATGTCGGTATCGGCTCATAGTCAAAAATAGTGTAGCGTCGACCCAATTCGGTTGAGTCTGCAAGTAACGACTCATTGCGCTCCTCACATGGTTCACCAACTAAACAAAATATTTGAATATACCATACTATAATTGACACTTTCAAGAAATAGTTCAGTCAACTAAAAAAGTAGCCGATTTAAATAGGTCATAGGACATAGTTCTTGTTTTATAATGACCTACAACCGCGCTGACGATGTTGGTTGATTTGTTTGATGTTATTTTTTGGTTACAGTGCTTTTGTCCTGCATAGTTTCCACCTTCAGTCGGCTCAAAATCATATTCATCAACAACATCATCATCAACAACCCATAATGTTCCAGTGCTGGGCTCGAGTCTTCTCTCAGGAGATGGTTAAGGCCATACGTTCCCATGCTGGCCGAGTACCGGCTAGGGACCGGCAAGACAACGTTGTGGCTACGTAAATCTTATGGTTGGATGTTTTCAAGTCGGCTTAAGGCCTCCAAGTAAGCTTTACGGCTGTTATCCTATGATGACAACTGGGACCGACTGCAAACCTCCGAATCACGGAGACTCTCGTGGTATCATGCCACCCGCGTGCACCCATCCAAATACTACGAGCTATGAGCGCTTTCATCGTGTTCTTGTTCGATCGTCAAAACAAGGTTTATTAAAAACTTATTTATATTTTTTAAGTGTTTTTGTTAATAAATTTCAATAGACTTGTGACCATTTGATGTTTCAAGACACACCTAGACACTCCAAAAGAACTCATAAAATATATTTCTATTGTATTATTGTTAATGTTAGCGCATTCGGTTAGTTCCACGTGAAATTTTTAACACATTCTACTCATTATTAAATTTTTTTTTTTTTCAATTAGTTTCGGCTCTGAAGAAAAAATCTATTTAAACAAAATACACAGAATATTATCCATACACATTTTCATATAACTCGGTGTGTTCTCCAAATAACACCCATGTAAGGATCAAAATAAATTAATATTATACAAAATTTACTCACCAAGGCATTAATGTTTTTGAATTTCATATCTCTGCAAGTGGTTTCAGGCAATGAGTTCCAAATGTAATAAACTCGCCAGCGTACATTGGTTACTAGCTCATTTTTAAAAAAAGGACGCAAGACAACATTGTCGCAAATTCTTCCATAATCCTCAAAAGATTCGTGTTTCATCGATTGCAAGGCATTCACATCTATTTTTAGAAACACAAGCAATATTAAATTAAAAAGTATCATATTGACAGTACCGCATCTGGTATTATAATTTGCAATATGAAGATGATATTATTATGTTAAACTTTGAAACAATTATGTGAATTTATCTCACGGTACAATAAAATTATTTATTATGTTACACACATAAGTTTATCAATCTTTTCCATCACTTTTTGCTGCTTACATATCTCTCTCGAGGTTCGTCTTTTGTTTGTTATACAAGCCCATCGATTTTAGTTACTATTGACATTCATGCATTAACATTCTACTAACCTAAATGTTAATAAACCACTAACAAATGTTTGGGAGTGACATCTGTCAACGATAAACCACGTAGTACAAAAGAACAGAGCCATTAGGAGATCGCTTTTTGTGAAAGACGGTCCCCATTTCATGTCATCCACATTTTTTTAATTTTTTTATTATTAATTCCATCACGACGAAGACTTGAAGACTCGAAGACTTAGAATTGAAGACTTGAAATACTTGACATTGGCAGAAATAGCTGATCCGGCTGATTGCCATATCATCAAAAGAAGAAGAAGAAGAACAGAGCCATTAACGATTAAAGAAAGAAAATCGTTTAGACACATTTATATCTAAACTTAGGAGGCCTCACTCTCTGTCCCTTTTAGAACATTGTTAATTTATGTAATGCGTGATTAATAGATAATATGTCTGACGTTAATTACCATTAAGAGACGCCATTAGGAGATCTACTAACATCAGAACTATATTATAGCCAAACTATCTCAACTATCATATATATATATATATATATATATATTTTACCGTGGGAGAGCCATGCTTCGGCATGAATGGGCCGGCTCGACCGGAGTGATACCACGACCTCACAGAAAACCGGTGTGAAACAGCGCCTACGCTGTGTTTCATCGAGTGAATGAGGATACCGGAGGCCCATACCCCAATCCAACGCCCCCTATCCCCCTCACCATCCCCTTTCCCCCCAGGCCGCCATAGTGTGGGTCACCATGCTGCATTGTTCTTTTTCGCATTGAGGATGGTGACCACCACTCTTGGATTCTGCTCATGCTTTCCATCAGGCAGGGCAGAGTCATTTTGGCAGCTTAAATATACAAAAAATATATATATATATATATACGTTCCATAGTTCTTAAAACATTACCACAAGATTTGAATGAAGTAGAGCAAGAATGGAGAGTTATTTTTGGAGTCATTCTGTCTAGTTGTTTTCTGAATACATCTATATAATACGTGTCATACCTTAGCAGAGAAGTGTATACAGATCTCTCCACAAGAGACAAGGTAAACGTTCCTACCCTCGCCAGAAACGAAGTAGTCATATAAAGTAGAATAGCTATGAATAATAGAAATCAGAAAGTACATACAATATACCATTATGTACAATCGACAAATTAGAATCATGACCCACCATAAGCCTACTTTCTTACAGACATTCAAATACAATTCAGTCAACATTCGTTTTTTTCTTCTAAATATGCATTTCTGTGGTATATCAATATTTTCTGTCATTTAATTACACTGAGGATTGTCTGTAGCAGTATCCAAAAAGCATTTGTTTTTAGTTATAGTTAATTCCAAAAGTATGCATTCAAAGTATGATTATTACTATTTCATTTGATATATTATCTACTTCTGTAATGATGCAAGTAAAAATTGCATTGATATCCGACCAGAATTAAGGAAGCTTGCGCTGCATGCTCTGTAAGGCTTCAGCAAACTAAGCACCGTTCACTTCGTCAGTGCTATCATCTCAAAACTATTTATTACACTCGGTTCCTATTTTTGCTGTCACATTCTACGGCCGTCAACATAATATATTAAGGTGAGCACCAGTATGCCAATATGTTCTATCAGAAACCTTACCTTCAGTGCTGAACGACCACTTACTACCTTACGAACACTTAAATTATTACTCACTCACTAAAATTATTACTTCCATTTCATACTCCAATACCATTTCATACCGCGGTCCATTCTGGCCGGTGTGGTACAGCAGATCCGCAGATCCTATCAGATCTGCAGATCCTAGCTTCAAAGCAATAGCACCACCGATTGTATGCGGAAGTAATTTAAAAGTCATGAAATATCATACAATATTTTTAACAGAATTCAGAATTGCAGAATTTTCTCGTTTCATTAGCGTAATTTGTATTTAATTCTGTAATTTGTAGTCAATCTCGTTCAAATCAAATAGGATTTCCTAAAAATGTGATCATGAAGATTGCAGATCACCACCATGCTATTACTTCTTTACTTATTTAATCACTTTCATTGAAATCGGTGCAGCAGTTTAGCCCTGAAAGCATAACAGATAGGCTGAGTTACTTTCGTTTTTATAATACTAGTATGGATTAACAAAGTCTAGCACGCATGTTACCAGGAAAAATCTTTGTTAATGAAATTTGCGCCTAGTCTACTTTTGGCAAGATCTCAAAAAAGCTCTTATAGCGTACAAAACGAGATGGGAATCGTCAACCATACCAAACCAATCATTATAATAAATAAATAAATAAAATAAATGAAAATAATTCATTTCTTCTCTCACACAGAAATTACAAAAATCAATTATATCAAAATATACACAAAAAGTTCCAGAAAAAAGAAGATCTGTGTGAGAAATTAGTTTTCGTACTAGGTAGAGCCTATTTGTCTGAATAACCAGCCTCTCCTAACTCCAGATAAGTAGGTACAGAGGTTCTTTAGGATGAAACATAGTTTAATGGTTTCCGTATATGTGAGATGAAAAAAATGAAAAAGTTAGTGTGATTAAAAATGTGAGTGAATATGTACCTATTGTGTGTTTGTGTCTGTATGTGTGTGCGTGTGGGTGGTGTTTATATGTATATTTGTATCTATGTGTGATATCAATGTCTGCGTGAGCTACCCCTCAAATGATGAGAACCTGATACCAAGCTAACTTATCCACCAATAAGATGTGAATGCTGAGCCATTGTGTTCACGTGTTTAATTCAATTAAGAAGGCACATACAGCAGTTTTTCAGTCTCCTCATAGCTTAAAGATTTGAGCCAGTGTGAAAACTACGCTTGCATTGGAATTTTGAAGAGGAGTAAAAATTCAATTTAATTCAATTCAATAATATCAGTATATAAAGTTTTCTGCTCAATAATTGGCCTCCCTATTTCGCGTCAAGTTGGGTGATTCAGAATACAAATAAGAGAAAATGGTTTTACTAATAAACTATATTTACATTTAAAAGTAACAAAATAGTCACAACGTTTCTGATACAATAAAATGATATATTCATAGTTTAAATTATGACAACTTTAAATTATCTTTTTAAACTTCATTTCTAGGATGTCCTCGTAATTTTCTTCTCATGTTAAACTTACAGGCAGGATAACCTTCATCACTAAATTTGAGACCAATTTTTTTAACGACAGTAGTGACTTCGCCCCATGTATGTTTCTGATCTCGACGAACTAGGAATGAAATTACGCCATTTTGACAGTCTCCTATAACTAGATACCGTCCGTCGTGTAATATTTTTACGGCCATTCTAAACAGCGATACAGTTCCTCGAGATGCTCCAACGTCTGAAATTAACAGTAATTGTAAATGCGTCAATGATCAATGAACAAAATTAGCTTGGTCTGACACTGAAATGATATCATCTATATATATTTTGTGATATAATAGGATATAATATTTAACCGTGACAGAGCCACGCTTCGGCATGCATGGACGTGCTCAACCGGAGTGACATCATGACCGCACAGAAAACCGGTGTAAAACACCGCCTGCGCTGTGTTTCATCGAGTGAGTTTGGATACCGGAGGCCCAGATCCCAACCCCTCCTTTCACCCCTCTCCCCATCCCCCAAAGGTCGGCAACGCACTTGTGACGCCTCTGGTGTTGCGGGTGTCCATGGGCTGCGATAATCGCTTACCATCACGCAATACGTCTGCTTCTTTGTATCCTATCCCATAAAAAATACAACAGGTGTCAGGACGCATATTCAGTTCTAAATAAAATTGCATGTAGATTAATTGAATAAATGATGGGTGGTTTTAACAAGGAAACTAACAATTTTATCGATCGTATTACGGAACGTATTGGAGCACAAAGTTTCTAGCAAGGTTCACATAAGATTACATTTTTTAGCTACCATTTATGCATATGTGTAGGTTTGCCTAACATGATACCATGCTCTTGCATAAAACAAATGTATCGAGTAATGCAAAAATCAGCCCTATTTTCTGCATAACTCGATACAATTATTTGGTTGCTTTTCATCGGATGACGTGTTAGCTTTCTTATTCTACACTATATAAAGTGAAGCTGCATTCTGAATAAAAATCTTACAGTCGCCTTTACGGACATTCGGTACTCCAATAAACCGACCGATCTTCGGATATGTATTGTCTGGAATCAAGAGCATCTCACGGGAAGCGTCCATGGTCATTATTAGAGTTGCATTAGACCAAGCAGGCACAATATTCACAAATGAATACATGTCCTCCCGAAACTGAAGTATTGTCTGGAAAAGTTTTGTATATATTTAATCTATAAAAATGCTAGTATTTTAAAAAACAAACTACTTGACTATATTTTTATACTGTACGAGCAATCAAAATTAATTTTCACTTGAATGAAACCTCAAAATCCATCAAGCCCTTTACGCCACGGAGACTAAAAAATATATCTACATACATTATCTCTTTCTATCGCAGATAATTACGAATAGCTGTTGCTCAATTCACAATTAAAAGAAATATATAAAAAGTATTGATATAATATCTAACCGAGCTGGTAGCCTTCTTGAACGTTAAATCCATACACTGATTTCCCATCATCATGTTCCAAGCATAATATATTCTCCATATTGGACCAATTACCACTGTGTCTTCAAAATAAGGCTCTTCTGTCATATTATTACACATTTGTTCATATTTCATAAAACCTTGTGCTTTTCTTTCCAGAAGATATCCATTTACAAGTACTGCTGAAACTAAAATGCGTACGAAAATCATATTGATACTACAGCGTAATACGAAAATACAGGTCCTTTTAAGCACTCTTTAAATTGTGTTATGGTGTGAAACATGAACAACAAAGGAAATATTGAATAACAAATCATCATAGCCGTGAGAAAATTGAATTTGAAACCTACGATACTGCTGAAAAACGTTCATGTGAAAATACTGTAAGAACGTTTCTATTCACATTAGAAACAGCATCGAAAAGAGCATTTTATACCCCCGATCTTTTTTTTCCAGATTAATTCTGGGGTCGACTTTAAATCTACTACGATTAGGCTGAACAATGATATTGTTACATGGAGGGACTGCCATCAGACCTCCGCAACCAATACTAGGCGATATTAAAGTTATATAAGAGGATTGGTTTCTTTGTAACCCTTTTTTTATGAAACAGGGTGCTAACGAGCATACGTATCGAGAGGCGCCAAAAGTGCAATCTTATGATAACAACCGGGGCCGACTGCTTAACGTTACCTCCGAATCTCAGAGACACTCATGTGATCGTGCCACACACCCGCAGTCACCCAGCCAGGTACTGACTGTGTCGTTGTCCCTTGGTGATTGTTTCTAATCTCCGAGTGCAAATGGGCTATGTGCGCCTTGGCACATGGCAGCTTAAGTCTAATTAGTCTGAGCCTGTATTACTATAACGAGACTACTTATATATCATTATCATTATCGATATCGTATAACAGACCACTATTGGACATAAGCCTCTTTATGTATTAGAAACTTACATACTTCTATTTATGTACTTATGTATGTACATGAGTATTATGTCAAATATCACCCGAACACAGAACAAATATTCGCATAAGTATGTTTATCATCTGTTTGTTGCATCGAACCCACGGGTTTTGACTTAGCAATTAGAATCACTAACCAATAGACCAAGTAGCCGGTTAATGACTATGACAACAATGTCATATTTAGTTATTTGTTGGGTTTTATTTGCCTTGCGTTGAGTCTTATAGGTATCGCCTTTCATTTGGGCAATTTTATTGACCTTCCAAAAGCAGTACAAGAAATAGTCACTGCACTGTAAAACAAAAATGAGGGTAGGCAAACATATTCATCGGCATTGACAGACGCGATATACTCGTAGATCTCTCTAGATTTAAGGCTTGGTTGTGTACGGTAGAAAATTCTTCTGAAATTGCTATACGTGTGCATGTAAAATAGATACAGAGCTATCTATTTTCTGGTTCATTCTTGACAATTCAACTATCATTAAATATTTATGTACATATATATTATCAAGCTTTAATAATACCTAAAACTGTTCATTTGTGTCCATGATTATAAAAATATACCAAGAAAACCACTCCTTCCTGAACGCCTTAAGATTAAATCTTAAGGCCGTTTCTATCTTAGGCTGTTTGTCCAATGCGAGGTTCTTTCTCGGTGTTTCAGCTAGTTTTTTGTAGTTGTCCTTCGTGGTAGCGCTGAGAAATAAAACAAATTAGAAAATGGCTGCGTTAAACCATCAACAACTTCTCCTTCTGATTTGCGAAAGTATGACGAGAAGTTTTTTAACTTCTATAGAATGTCCACTACTACGTTCGATGATATCCTGTATAAAATAAAGGATGCCTTCGTATTGATTTAAATAAAGAGCTGATTTCACTGTATTTCACTGTTGTAGGATTTTTCTTCTTTGCATTTCTGGCAGTAGTTACGTTGGCACATATAAACATGTTTTGGCCACTTCGCCACCTCACAATCTTGGGCCGAGTTCTAGCGTTAGCAACGAACTAAGCGATATTCGGCAGACGGGATGACAGCGCTCGGGTGACGGGCGTGAGGTAGACACGTGGCCCTAGTATATGTATCTATTTCTAAATCGTCGCAGTCATCGCGTTGTCAGTGACGTCCCGGTGATGGTGACGGTGGACAAACGGCCTGTGGATTCGTATGAAAAAAAAGAGTGAAAAGCAGGAAGTCGTATTACTAGAAATCTTTTTTATTGCGTAAAATATTAAAGGTACCTAACCTATTTGTAACAATAATGTTACTTGTATTGTATATAATAATAACTAGATGAATTCTTGTTTAAGCATATGTGAAATATATTGATATACGACAAATTTATTTTCTCAAATACAAAATATCTGATAAAACTTTAATATTTTTTCCTGCTTTTTAAATCATCTGCTGTAGTTATTTAGACAGTGAGAATTAATTATTTCTTATATTATATTATTTATTTCAGAATTCCTTAATGCATGTTTGGAAACGCGGGCCGAAATCAAAAGTAGCGGCAACTGCATCGATTTCTGCTTTCTTGGGTCTATTTCTCCGACGAACTGCAAGTGCTGAGCCGCCCCCGACATGACAACTGGACGAAATCAAAAATTTTCCACCTTCAATAAACTTTATGGACATTTCTAATAACGGCATCTTTGACGATTTGAATGCATCTGAAAGCAATAAATATTCAAATCAAAAAGTGACTAATAGAGATCAAGACTCTGTTTCGCCGGTTACAAATAAGTTTTGAATAGCTTATATATACTATGACACATAATCTCAATAGACATACATTACCATTAATGTCTATTCCGATATATATCTATACTTTTACGAAAATTATTAATAAACTTAGTCGAATTGCTAAAAGCGTTGTTATTATTATCTATAACTCGAATAAAGAGACGATGTGATACAAATATGTTCTCTATTTCATCTTAAAATATTTCAGTTACGTATCTACTCAAATTCTCCCATTAGCATGAATTCAATTGCAACTGTCCTAACATTCCTCATAACATTATCAACAGCATCCAATAGCCCACTGCTGGACATAGCTCTTAACCTTTTCTTAGGGGGTTTCTTCATAGTAGTATACAATTGGAATTACAATTTATATTTGCATTTTAACTCACAGTCAAATTCTTTATCTTCAACATAAGGTACTCCCTGAAATCTGCCTTGGATTCCACTTGGATCATTAAATAACAGCATCCTTTGATCCTCCATCGTTATCTCAAAAACTGCCTCGGACCATGGGGGTTCCGTCAGCATGTACCGGTGCATTTGACTGTACATCCGATTTATTGCCTACGTACAAAACATATTTCATGTTTCATAATGAAAATAAATTAATGAAAAAGAAAATTTAGGGAATATTTATTTACTGAGGGATTCGTAGAGTATGAATTCTACTTATAACGAAAATTAGTTAAATAGTGACTTGGGTACCAGTGCTATAGACACAGTATAAGACGTATTATAACCATTCTGACGTATTGTTACTTATTTTCTATATTAGTGAAAGAAAAGATTTGTTATTTTAAGTAAAAATGGAGTTCATTTAAACAATTTCAGTACATAACTAACGTATGTTTTGAAACTGCAACAAAATTAAGATGTACAGGTACAAAAGGCACAAATCGTCTGATCATTTTCAAGCAATTGGTGATATCATTAAAGAATACCTCGTACGTGCGCTTACTTAAACAATATTATTTTACAAAACCCTAAACAAAGACTTTAAATAAGATGTACTTGTTTAGATATACCATTTAACAACTTACTGTTTCGTCAGGATAATGGAAAGCTAATTCTGGACATGTGCTTGGCAAATTTAAATTCCACGTGTAATAGACCGTCCACGTACTCTCTACTGCTAAAGATTTGTCAAAGTGGGGTTCACTAGTTAGGTTGTGGCAAATCATATTATAAGCTTCAAGATCCTCCGGTTGAATAGCCCCATCTACAAAGATACTAGTCAACAAAACAACGCGTATGAGATCTAACAGAATCATGGTGTGACTGACTTGATGTCTATTCCATTATAAAGACACGCGGCTTAATGTTTTCTTTTATAACGTTAACATAGGCAAAATCATTTATCGGCTTGGCTTTACCGATGGATGTTATGATATTGGACGATAGGTAAACAAAGTGCCTTTTTGATGAGTAATTACGACCATACAGATTGTTTTGGGTAAAATTCTTAGCACGTACTGGATTATGCTCTACTTAATTCAGAATGGCATCTATCGGTATTTATTATATTACGAATTTCGCTATTTTTGCGGTAAGAAATTTCTGCAAGGAACTTGAAAAGCTTCGACCGTTGCCCGCTACTGGATTGGATACCGTTTGCCGGATAGGATGCCTGCCCGAATGTTGGCTTGAACCCTAAACTACATTTCGGAACGCCTCAGAGAGGTATTTAATGCTAGTGTGGAGACCGGACGTTTTTCTGGATGTTTCAAGAGCACGAATTCGGCATACAGGCCCATCATGTTGCTGAACGAGGCGGTTATAGGTTTGAGAGGGTACCGAGGTACCGATGTATTGGGCGGTCAATTTTGTTTTTGACTGAGGCGTTCGACAGTCGACACCATATTGCGCCTGACATTTACCCTTGCAGAATCTCAATTTTGCTAAGCGGGTGATTTCTGATACAGACAAGTATGAGGCTTGTAATAAAGTAGAAAATATAAGGTGAAAAATAATTCAATTAACAAAAACATATGAACACAACAATGTAATATCAACTAAATATAGAATGTAAATACATAGTACCATCTACAATATTTTACAAATACTTGTAACAATATAAACAATATTTTACACATTCTAGTTCTTGAGCATCATCAGGAAAGTGTTTTACAAAAATAAATATAGCCTCTTATTTTTACTCAATAACACTGAAACCGGTTTGCATTGCTCAGGATAAATCTTGTGTCGTGGGGGGCCTTTCCAACAAATATGTAACGACACAAAAAACACCGCGACACAGAACAACAATTTGGGGATATCATAAAATATTGTCCCATGTGGGGTTTGAATCCGCAACACTCAGCGCTAAAAGAAAATGACTTGACGAAAGTTATTACTGGCAATAAGTGAATAGGTATTATATGTGTGCTATAATTTATGTGTGCTTTAATTAAGGTGAAGGTCACCTTAATTATAGCACACATAAATTATATTCTTTTCAATGACATCTTAAATTGTATTGAACAAAAAGAACGATTTTTAAAAAACTACACTCGACTTAAAATACTTGTGGAGGAACGGTGTCATGTCCTCCAAAACAAAGGGAGGATCCTCCGACCAGGCGAGGTGATCATGCCTGGTGGGCCACTGCCCCACGGTTGATGTTGGGTTGTTGTATATATGTTAATCGCCGCGAGAACTTCTATTGCGCGATGTAGGATTGGTAGTTTCTTAGTGTAGTACATTACTCCGTAGTTCAGTGTATCTGATGTAGATGGCGCTGTAGTATGTTTCTCTTGCGCTGTTCGTGAAGTCACCACATACGTAGACGTCCAAGCACGACTTTTATCCATGATTGTACTTATTACTAACATAAGTAGTTTCCCATACCACATACTAATATATATATTCTAATTCATGTACAAGTGTTCATTTCTTCTCCTCTCGATCAGGCCCGTTGATGCATGAAGGAAATCCGTCACCGAAATTAAAAGTTGCTGCCACCGCATCTATTTCGGCTCTTGACGGCACCTGAGCTTGGTGGAGTGCCAGTGATGTGATTCCAATACGGCAGTCTGATGAGATAAGGTACTTTCCCCTCTTGATCAGCTTCATAGCCATCTTGAATAAAGGAATTTTGGTATCCCTGAACAAGTCTGTAAGTAACAAAGAGATAGTCATGGATAAAAAGACAATTAGAAAATGTGAGTTCAGAACTATTTTAATGAGATCTAAAACAAGTTGCTGGAAAGAATCGTTAAAAGTTTTGGGAACATAGTGAAAAGTTTGTAAAAAGTTCAAATAATCTGGTAAACTGGTACTTTGAAATTCTTTAACGGGACTATTAATTTGGCGGCAAGTGTAAATTTTTAGTATTAACATACCATGCGCTCATAGTCCAGTTGCACTCGGTGATTAGAAACAATCACCGAGGGTAAGCAATAACGGCGCGGTCAGTACCTGAATGGGTGACCACTGGTGGCATGTTACCATGAGCCTCTCCGTAATTGGGAGGTCACGTTAAGCAGTCGGTCCCGGTTGTTATCATACGATTAACAGTCGTGAAGCTTAGTTGCAGGCCTTCGGGTGGCTTAAAAATATCCAACGTCTAGATTACCTAGCTTACTCATGGAGGGGCTCAGCCTATAATCACCACGCTGGGCAGGCGGGTTGGTGATGAACAGAAGAATCCAGCTGGGTTGGGCAGCGTTTGGGAAACTTCGTCGGGTCTTCTCATCGTCGATCCCACAGTGCCTAAAGACGAAAGTCTTCAATGCGTGCGTCCTACCCGTAATGACATACGGAGCCGAAACGTGGACACTTACGGTTCGACTGGTCCATAAGTTTAAAGTCGCTCAGCGTGCAATGGAGAGGTATATGCTCGGCGTTTCTCTAAGGGATCGCATTAGAAACGAGGTGATCCGACAAAGAACCAGGGTCATCGACGTAGCCCACAGGATTAGCAAGCTGAAGTGGCAGTGGGCTGGCCACATTTGCCGAAGAACCGATAACCGTTGGGCTAAACGAGTTCTTGAGTGGAGACCGCGTCTCGGCAAACGTAGTTTAGGACGTCCACAAGCCAGGTGGAACAAGCCAGGTGGAGCAATGATTTGCGCAAGACGGCTGGCAGGAGCTGGATGCGAGAAGCGATAGATCGAACTAAGTGGCGTGAAATTGGAGAGGCCTATGTCCAGCAGTGGACTGCGATAGGCTGATGATGATGATGAGATTACCTAGTCACAACGTAGTCTTGCCAGTCCCCACCTGCACTTGGCCAGCGTAGTGACATATGGCCTTAACCCTCTCCTGAGAGGAGACCCGAGCCCACCAGTGGGACATTATGGGTTGATGATGACGATGATACACTGAAGTAATACTATCACGATAACTTGAAACTAAAATAGTAAGACACTGTTGAAAAAACACAATAAAAATTTTACCATGAATATCCTTCTCTCGCATATTAGGAACTCCAAGAAGCCGGCCAGGAGTACCACTTGGATCGTTAAAGAGCAGCATCTCTTGAGATGGACCTATTTTCATTACCAGGACTGCATCGTGCCATAAAGGCTCCGTCTTAAGGTATCCGTTCATTGCCTTGTAGATTCGGTTTATTACCTGAACAAAAAATATATACAGTCAATAAATAAGCCGTTTTACACTCTTAGTGAAATAAAATATGATAACAAACTATTTAAATAAAAATATATTGATGATTTGAGTTTATTATTAAAATTAAATATACAAGAATACTCTAAATGCTTCATCATTCAAAAGCTTATAACTATCGAATATTTACAGATATCACCGTCTAAGTCCCTTAAGTAATATGATAAATCCGAATTATTCAAAAATATATTTAAAGAATAATCTATTTAATAATCCACTGTTAAAAATTCTAAAAAATTGTGTTGACTTTCACATATTGCGAAACAAAAACATACTACAGCGCCATCTACCAAAGATAACCCGAACTACGGAGTAACTAATCCTGAGTCACGGTATAGAAATTCTCGCGCCGATTAGCATCTATATTATTCTTTAACATCGAAAATAGACTAAAAAGAAAATACATTGTTTATACTTATATGATTGATGTTAAAATAAACACTTACAATTTATTTCACTATATAATTTCTTAATTCCGAAGATTATTAAATTTTAGTACTTAATACTTACTAACTCATTAGGATATTTGAAATATAATTGTGGACATGCGTCATCCAACTTTAAGTTCCAATTGTAATATATTGTCCATTTTTTTCTGACAACCATTGAAAGATCAAAAAATGGTTTACTTGTAACATTTTTGCAAATATCCAAATATTCTTGAAGTGTTTCTGACTTTAGTTGAGTTCCTTGGATACCTATAATAACAGTGGTTATTACCACAATACGTACGAATTCTGATGGTACCATGTTTAAACTACGGGTTCTCGAGAAATCTGATGGGTTATAAAGACACACTGTTTACTGTTTTCGTGTAAAAGTTCAACATATCAATGATATTTTCTAAGCTACATAGTAACGGATATTCCAGTGTAAAATGTATTGTAAACATTATACCTATAAGTAAAAAATTCAACATTACATGTGATCTGAAACCAACTCATACGATTTACTCTAAAATATTGATACTACATTTAGTCATCTTACATTTTCGCCGTTTTTAAAATATTTCTGGTCTTTGTCCAAATACTGTTCAATTATTACTGCTTCATAACTATTGGTCATGTCATTTTTTGTAAAATAAAAGATTTAGTAGTAATAATATTATCCTTCTTGATAACTGAGCTATCGCACACTAATTTAATTTTTCAATTATTATTCCTTAGATTAACGCATTTAACCAAATAAACTCTTTAACTTTATTATGACAGTATAAATATAGTAAAACATAAAATTGTATGGTCAAAAATGAAAAAAATCATAATAATAATCCTACCCATCCTAACTATTCAACTAACAAGTCACTGTATCGAGTTCATTGTTAGGTGCTTTTCTAAATGCGTTTCAGAATGTAGACCGCAAGATGTCAATGCAGTAAATTCCAATTCAAAATCATTTATTCAATCAAGACACTAACACTTATTAAGTGACATTTATGAACGTTAAATTGAACCTACAGTTAAAAAAGTGCGTGCGTACAAAGTACACATGTCAGAAGTGAAACTTCTTAGCTCTCTCCCACCTCTCGCTCCATGGCACTGTGCGTGATACTCTATCGCTCTATCTCACTTTTTCTCTCGATCTTTCTCACTTGCTTGCTCCCTACTCTCACTCCATCGCTAGTTGCTTCATGCTACGTTCGCCCTGTCTTACTCTCTCTCAATCGGTCTCGATCGCTCTCTCTCTCTTTTTCGACACTTCCGTTGCATACTTGCGTGACGTTACATTTGTAAAAATTTTACCCTCATGTGCCTAAAGAAGTTTCACTTCAAAACCATAGATCGACAAACAACAAGACGCTACAGCATGTACCCTCAAGGTAAATTAGGTGAGAACACCAAAATCTACTGCTAACTTGTGTCGATATAACTTCCAATACCCAAAGTGCGTAGAGCCTTATGAGAAAAGTAGGGGCAAAGAAACTCATGGCCCCTCGTTTTAAAAGTCAGGTCAGTAGGTCCCATGGTGAATGGTTGAATGAAATACTAGTGTCTATTCATAAAGCAGTACAACTTTCAGTGCTAACCACTTCTTTTTGGTGATACGAGTAGTTGGACGATTATTCGTGTAACTGAATAAAGATTTAAGAACTTTAATCTATTTAAGAAGCTCAATAGAAATCAAATAGCTTTTATTTCAAGTAGCCCTTATCAGGCACTTTCGAAACGTTACATTAATGTCTAGTTACTCCATTCCTAAATATCAGTCCTGAGGAAGAGCTGGCAATACTCTTTTAAAAAGCAGATTTTAAATTTTCGTGTACTTCATTATTCATGTACACGAAAATATCAAACTGCAAAATTAGTAACCCATTTTCAAATTTAAAATAAAAATCATCCTACGACCATGGAAAAAAAAAAAGAAATAGTTAAAAGAAATCTATACATTCACTGAGGTTTAAGCTGTTGAGATCTGTACAAAACATATAACATTATTAAGTAATAATATAAAAAGCAGATTAATAAATATGAAAATAATAAAACAAAAAATTTACTTATAACAAATATGTAGTCATAATTAAATCGCTAACAGTAATTTCATATCAGGCACGTCTAGGCTTTTAGGAATAGATGCTACAGGGAAGCTACCAGTAGCAACAAGCAAAATATTATAATCTAGCAGACCGTCAGGGAGATCACAATGCGTGAAGAAGATACTACGTCCACGCGTGATTGTCCTCTATGTAATCACTAAGTTAATGACTTTTAACAAGCATTTCTGTCTTTTCAAGCTCTTACTTGAATGTGGAGTAACAGGTGAATATGTTTATCGGAAAATACTACTGTTTGGAAGTGATTATTTAACAAGTCAAAGAAGAAAGAAAGAAGAAAGTTTCTTCTTTTGATGATATGGCAATCAGCCGGATCAGCTATTTCTGCCAATGTCAAGTATTTCAAGTCTTCAATTCTAAGTCTTCGAGTCTTCAAGTCTTCGTCGTGATGGAATTAATGATAAAAAATATAAAAAATGTGGATGACATGAAATGGGGACCGTCTTTCGCAAAAACAAAAAACGATCTCCGAAGAAAGTCTCTCAAAGATACAGGTATGACTGAATTCATATTATTTTTTAATATTTATCCACACCATCTCTCTAGGGGATCTCTCTACGGGTAATTTTTTTATCTATTGAAAAGAGGATTTATTTTACTAGTTAAGATAAAAATATACATCCAGACTATCCTAACGGAACAGAGAAAAATGTGTTTTTTTTATGGAATAGGTTTCAAACGAGCAGATGTTTCTCCTGATGGTGAGCGGTTACCGTCCATGAACACCCATAACACCAGAGGCATCACAAGTGCTTTGCTGGCCTTTGGGGAGAGGGATAAGGGAAGGTGTTGGGGTTATGAGCCTCCGATGTCCTCACTCACAGTGTTTCACACCGTTTTTCCGTGAGGCCTTGGTATCACTCCGGTCAAGCCGGCCTATTCTTGCCGAATCATAAAATGCACAAAACAATATCCAATATTAACCACTTTATTGATATGCTAAAGCCAGTAATTCACATTGTTACCAATCATATTTAGAGTACTTCTTGGTAGTCGTTGTACTGACTTCAGTGACTACTTCTTCTGTAATCTTCTTGATCACGGGATCAGGTTCCTTAGTACAGGCTGGGTAGATATCACCAAAATTGAAATTAGCCGCATAAGCTTCAATTTCCACCCTTTTCGGCCTGTTTTCTGGGTGTAGTAGCAAAAATGTTATTCCAGTAGTGCAATCAGACATGAGGAGGTATCTTCCCCTTTCAATCACTTTCATGGTTAACTTATATGGTGTTCTTAAAGGTATTTCATTGGGAACTGAAATTAATGATATTAGCATACCGTCAAATAGAATTATGTGAAAGAGAGATCCTGTCTCTTGGGAAGAATCTAATGGGTTCCGGAAACCTTAATTACTCGATGACAAGCAATGAATGAATCAATCTGTTTAATATCCATTGAAGCCGTGATTTCAATCCTGTCATTTTCCTTTTCTAAATAGATGCCTATGCTTGGCACTAGAATATTAAAAGGCTATATGAAATATGAAGGCTCTCCTACGATAAGATAGATAAACAAACAATGTTCGTAACATGTGCATTTTCTAATATTACTAGCCTTACCAACAGCTCCGCTCGCGTGTATGACGAACTAAAAAGTACTCTATGTGCTATTCTGTTGTATGACCTATATTACTGTAAAGTTTCCTAAAAATCCGTGAAGTAGATTATCCGTGAAAAGTAACAAAGATTCATACATCCGCAAAAGCTTCCGCGTTTTAATATTAATAGGACTTCGGGGTCTACACGAGAAGTCTTCATGAACAGAAGTTCAATCAAATTATTTATGGAATTTATATTGGACCTCTGAGTAAAAGCGACAAACAAATAAAAACATTACTGGAATAACTTACAGTCATTTCGTTTGTAATATGGCAAACCATCGAATTGACCGTGGACGCCACTACGGTCCCTGAACAGCACGATCTGCTTACAGTCACCCATATACATCAGCAGTTCTGGCTTCGTCCATCTTGGTTCTTCGTTTAGCCCGTAGAATTTTTGTTTTAAAAACTTTACTATCTGATTCTACGAAAAAAAGTATGAGTTTCTTTACAATTATTATTTATTTTCCTTTTTTTTAAGTTCGCATTAAATCGTAGTGCCTGGGTAGTTTATGTACAACTCCCAACAATATCTTAATTGTTAAATTATGTAAAACCTAGATATTAATCACGTTTACATTTTCATTAGAAAATAAACCAAAATTTAAATGAACAGTCTAAAAGTGTACATTTTTTTATATATTTTACTTCTAAGAAATTGATGATTGAAAGTTAATGAAGTTTGAATGATAAGAATAAAAATAGAAAGAATAAGAATATAAAAAGCAAGTTGCAAATTAATAAATATAAAAATAAGAAGAGTAAGAGATTAATAAGACATTAGAAGCTGAAAATCGAACCAAGTGGCGTGAAATTGGAGAGGCCTATGTCCAACTATGGACTGTGAAAGGCTGATGATGAATGAAATTTGTATATCTTATTAACAAAAGGAGTTTTTGGACTCCGAGATAAAGCAAAACGTATTCCAGTTTTTACTTACTATATTTTTACCACAAAATCTAATTTAATACTCACCATATTGTTAGGAACTTTGAAAATAGTTTTTAAGCACATGCCCCTAAAGTCTTGGTTCCACGTATAATAAACATGCCAAGGCTTTCGAATCACCGCCGTTTTTAAATAAAATGGCTGTACAGTTACGTTGTAACAAACTCTATTCATATTATTCTGTTTACGTATTTGTGGTTTACTTTCTAAAACAACACCATCTACCAAAAAAATGGCAAAAAGCTGAATATGAACCAAGGATTTGAAGACCATTTTAACACTATAGCTTTGTTGAAGAATTTTCAGTCTTTTATATACTAACAGTGTCGTTTGAAAATATAAACATGTATGTTACGTATATATACAATGTTTTCGTAATAGATATTTCAGCAGCATTCGACTGACGAGCTTCATCATATTTCAGAAAACTACTATGCTTACATAACATGACATGATGGGATTCTTAATTGTTCTCAATAAGAGTTCAGATTTTAAATTTGCTCAAAGAAAAGAATAAGCAAAACTATAGAGATATTTTTTTTTCATCTAATATAATAAATACACTCTATGAATACATCTTATTTCAAAGCAATCTTTTCTGTCGCCGTGCCTTTTTACAATATAGATTTTCGTCAACTTTAGGTTTATCGTAATACGGTTTACTTTCCATCCTTTTTATATTATTATTATTAAAGTGAAACTTTTGGTCTGTGTATCGCATGTCGCGTGACGCGAGACGGTCGGCCAGTGTCCAGTGGCCAGTCGGACGGTGTGCCAGTGCTCCACTCTAATTTGTTTGTTTTTGTCAGTGTTTAATGTAAATGTTGTTATTTATTTGCTTTATTAGATTTATTTATTTGCATGTGAAAAAAGTTTCACTTTTACCGTGGTTTCATAAAACCACACAATCCTTTTTTTACTATTTTTTAGGAATGCTGCTGTCGGAGATTTCAGAGTTTTAACTACGAGCAACAAATCGATGTTTTAGATAACTCAGACTCAGACAGGCCTACCATGCCACGGAGAAGTCCAATGTGTTAAGAAGACTGACTTGGCTAGAGGTGCTTAAATTTAGAATGTGTTGACCATCTCAATTATTACTTAACCACGAGTCATATTTCGAATCAAGGTGATTTTTTTATGATATAGGTGGCAAACGAGCAGACGTATCGCCTGATGGTAAGTGATTACCGCCGCCCATGGACACTCGCAACACCAGAAGCGTCATAAGTGCGTTGCCGGCCTTTTAAGAAGGAGTACGCTCTTTTCTTGAAGGTTAGAAGGTCGTATTGGTGTATTGATTATCATTAATAACATAAAAAGAAACGTTTTGATTACAATCTATTTTATTTATTTAAATATATTTTACAACAATCAATTCCATAAAAATACCTGCTGAGTACTTATAATAGTTGTCACAAATAAAAAGTAGAACTTCCATAATTAAAAATGTAAAATTATTCGTTCCTAACCAATAGTCTAATCACTGGTAGCAATTAATAATAATAAATAAATATTTCGGACATCTAACACACAACGCCATCTAGTCCTAAACTAAGCAGAGCTTGTATTATGGGTACTAGATAACTGATATTAATACATAAATACTTTTTTTGTAAATACATACATATTAAACATAGAAAACACCCAAACTCCGAAACAAATATTTACAGATCATACAAACATTTGGTCCGACCCAGGATTCGAACCCGAGACCTCATGGACAGCAGTCGCGTACGCTACCACTGCGCCACGGAGGCAGTCAGAATTATACGGTAATCAGTCGACTAGTTTTTTCATCCCATAAACTAGTGATACTTTTCTAGTAACGTTCAACATGTCACCAAAAAGCCAAGTTGAATCATAATTTAAGCATCAATGCGGCATAAATCTTTCGTTTTCGCCGTGATTTTTTAAAAGAAAACAAAAAATCCTACAAATTATTTTTCAAGGTCCTCATCCATGATACACGCTGGAGCAGGATCGCCGAGTGTAAAATTTGCCGCAACTGCTTCTATTTCTGCTCTTTTTGGCCTGCTATCTTTACGGATAGACAATGACGTAGTTCCAAAACTGCAATCTGTCATCATAAGGTACTGACCCTTGAGTAGCAACTTCAGAGCCATTTTATGAGTCTTCTTAATCGTATTCTGGTTTTCTGAAACGAACAAGAAATCCTTTATTAATTAATATCCAATGTTAATTCGGATGCAAATACTCTTAACGTAATTGAAAGAACGAAAAGTAAATATCTAATAATCTGTGTTGTATAAACTAGTACATCATCATAATCATCATTTTTATTAGCCAACTAGTTCTATTGCTAGTCATAGGCCTCTAGTTGGAACGGAAATTTGGCCTACTTATACCACGCTTTCAGACAGATTGATTTCGAGTTTCATTCAAATTATTATTCTTTTTGTAATGTTAATGTTTTTCTACATAGTATGTTCCCTTATTCGGATTTTACGTCATCAATAGGGATGACTCTCCATGTCCGTCACGACGCTAGACTTTTCACTGCATAAAATAAAGATATGCTAGACTACGACATTATTTCATGATGGGTTTAGATACTCACTTATGGTATCGTATATTACACCAACAAACAACCCTGGTATACCACTAGGATCATTAAACAGCAGCATATCGGGAAATGCAATCATTGATATTACTAAAACCTTCCTGGATGATGGTGGTTTAATTTTCATATTGTCCAAACCACTCTTCAAACGACTCACAGTCTGAAAATTTAGTAATAAATATCTGGATAATGGTGCTAGCCTAGTTCTGTTGTTCGCGAACGAACTAAACTAAAAATCACTAAAAATCTATTTTGCCCTGTCAAACGACGTTCTAAATGTCAAACATTGAAACATTATCTAAATACATACATACAAAAATAGTATTTTGGATATCGCTACACTAAAATAAGAGAAAAGAAGATAAATTTAGAGAAATTTTATTTTAGTTACAAACATGGAATTTCCAAAATTATCAAACAAACGGGGAAAAAATCACTTACTGAACACTATTCTGTTTAATTTCATGATTTATCAAGACGGGTAGTGAAAAGTACCCGAAACCTTCTGGGTTGTATAAAAAGTTTGACTACAATATATGAAACTCATAAATCACTTTGCAAGCAGAATGTTTTTCTTCTCAGTTTGAAGAGAAAAACGGTTAGGTTTCTGTAGCCATCGCATCATCATCAGTTAAGCACAGTTAACTGCTAGACAACGGACATAGACTCCTCTTTTTCCACATCACTTTAATCAATTTTGAACTTAAATAAAATAAATAAATAAATATTTCGGATATCTAACACACAGCGCCATCTAGTCCCAAACTAAGCAGAGCTTGTACTATGGGTAATAGACAACTGATATGAATACATAAATACTTTTTTTTATAAGTACATACATATTATACATAGAAAACACCCAAACTCCGAAACAAATATTTGCAGATCATACAAACATTTGGTCCGACCCAGGATTCGAACCCGAGACCTCATGAACAGCGTACGCTACCACTGTGCCACCGAGGCAGTAAAAAAAGAAGGAACAGTTATTTGATTTAAAAAAAATACTAACCAGTTTATCACCATATTTGAAAGTAAATTCCATGCAGTATTCATCCAGTGGCATATTCCAAGTGAAATAAACCCTCCATGGTTTTCCAATAACTGTTTTATCTTCGAAGAATGGATCTTTCGTCGCGTTATTGCAGATAGCATCATAATATATTGGTATTTCCAACTTTTGTTCAAAAACAGCTACCTCTGTCACAAGAATGGTAAAAACCAGAATACTAATGGTGCTAAAGATGGCCATGGTATCACTATAATTCGTTTCGTAGTTGGTCTGATTATAAAGGCAATGTCGGTGAATCCAAACATCAATACAGGTATTAAATGTCGAATAAAATGTTTTGTAACGGATACTCCTGCAATACATTGACATCCTGTCACGGTATACAAGTCAATTGTGATTACATGGGAGTTGTATTTACTAACACATTATTCATTCTTACTATCGTTATTAAACATTATATGTAAGGCTTGTATATCATTTCAAATCTTAATTGATATTTTATAAACAGGGAAATCATACGGCATTTGTTTTGCTCTTCTTTAACTTGTAACGTAGTTGTCTACTGAAACTGGCATGTAGCTAAAATATAAAATGCTTGTAATCTCAACAGAAAAAGTAGTCCGGGTTTCAGGGGACGATTTCTTTAGCTTGCCTTATCAAAGAAAACCATTTATCATGTAAGATCCGTGTTTTGGCATGAAGCTTTGACTATGGTGATTTCTGGGTACCATAGAAAACCTTTCTTTTTATTGGAGATTTCTGGCATTCGCTTGTTTGTGGGGAGTAATACAAATGCTGGCTCTTTTTCAGCGCTTACAATTTAGTTTAAGCTACAGTGCGATAAACATTAAAGTGATATAAGGGAATAAGTAGACTCAACGACCTCGGCGATCATTCCGAACGATTGCTCAGTATTGTTTAAACACTTTAAAGTATCATAGTAATAAAGTATATGTAACCATCAGAAGGCATATTATTCAAAATTAATGAACCCTAACACGTAACAATACTATCATAATAAAAATTTTTTACAAAATAATCCTAGTTCATGAACTGGATTAAATTGTGAACAACAAGGGAAGCACCAGCTTTAAAAAAAAAATCAAAATCGGTTGGCGTGGTATTGAGGCTGTAGTATCACTCGGGTCGAGCCGGCCCATACATAGCGAAAGGTGGCTCTCCCAAGAAAAACAAACAAAAGAACATAAAAAACAAACAGTCGAAAAGTTAACCCTTTTTTTTGAAGTCGGTTAGAAAGAAAAGATTTAAAGATACACATACTCATTTGATTTGAGTTGAGGTAGAGATCCTTATTACGGAGAATTAACAACGCTAACAAAAGAGAATTGTAATAATCATTAGATAGGTTTCATCATTTCATCAGATTATTTCAGTGAAGCCATCTTTTTCTCTGCGCTTTGATTGAGACCTCTATATTCAGTTACAGTT
Organism: Hyphantria cunea; assembly: GCA_003709505.1. Classification (NCBI taxonomy): domain Eukaryota; kingdom Metazoa; phylum Arthropoda; class Insecta; order Lepidoptera; family Erebidae; genus Hyphantria; species Hyphantria cunea. The sequence goes on from PKRV01002418.1 coordinate 784,547, forward strand.
AAAGATATTCTGTTGTCTGTGATATGTTGTTGTGTTGTGTGAAACTAAATAAATGATTAATCCAAATTAAGAGTAACAAAATTTATTCATAGTGTATTTGTAAAATGAAATATTTTTAAATAATCTCAGGGTTGCACATACTACATATACATCACGGAATAAGATTCCACCAGGTCATTTTCAAATTTTAATCCAATGTTACTCAATTCAATCTTCTTCGATATTGGGACAGATCTTATGATTCTTTCAGAGAATAACATAATTCTTTTTTTGGAGAAGTCGGGCCGTCTCCAAAAAACTGCAATAAAGTAAACAAAAATAAAAAAATATAGCAAACTTCATTGAAAAGACTAAAATAAGTGAGACATTTAATAACTATAATAGGTACCCTTATGAAGACAATAGGTGTGTCATAAGAGCCTACACTACATATAAGACTAGAGAGGAGAACACCACTGCAAAAAGATGGAATTATGACACTAACTCTATACCATATAACCTATAACATAATGCATCCTACCCGTCATGACATATGGAACCGAAACGTGGACACTTACGGCACGACTAGTCCACAAGTTCAAAGTCGCTGAGCGTGCTATGGAGAGGGCTATGCTCGGCGTTTCTCTGAGGGATCGCAATAGGAATGAGGTGATCCGGCAGAGAATCAAGGTCATTGACATAGCCCAAATGATTAGTGAGCTGAAGTGGCAGTGGGCCGGCCATATTAGCCGCAAAACTGATTACCGTTGGGGTAAACGAGTTTTTGAGTGGAGACCGCGTCTCGGTAAACGTAGTGTGGCACGTCCACAGGCCGGGTGGAGCGATGATCTGCGCAAAACGGCTGGCAGGAACTGGATGCGAGATGCCGAAATTCGAACTAAGTGGCGTGAAATTGGAGAGGCCTTTGTCCAGCAGTGGACTGCGATAGGCTGATGATGATGATGATGAACCCTATACCCACCTATTCCATCAGATTGGTATAGTAACGTAAAACAATGGACTATTTAAGGCTGTTTATGATTATAAATTAATACATTTTGACTTTGATCCTAACAAATTGTAATTGTATGTAAAGGGGCTAGCCCTTTACACACAATTACACCTGGGAGAGCCACGCTTCGTCATGAATGGACCGGCTCGACTGCAGTGAAGTGGCTCACGGAAAACCGGTGTGAAACAGTGCTCTCACTGTGTTTTAACGATTGACCCCTCACCGAGGATACCGGAGGCCCATATCCCAACCCCTCCCTCATCTCACCCCCTTCCCCCAAAGGCCGGCAATGACTTGTGACACCCCTGGTGTTGCGGGTGGCCATGGGCAGCTATAATCGCTTACCGTCAGGCGATACGACTGCTCGCCCGCTATTCCATAAAAAAAGTCCAATAAGTGCGGTAACTACAGATACACGCTGAAGCTCATCGCAGTGAATGTTGAAAACCCACCCTTTTGTAAAACACGGATTACAACCGTCATTGATACTCTATTTTCCAGAATCTCCTAATTGATGTATAAATTACGTAAATTAATGATAATATCGGTTGGATATGTTTTGATAGAACTCCAGTGCTGGAGAGTACCAAAGGCATAATGTACACTTTAGTCATTTTCCAAATTATAACTACTTCTTCTTTTAATTCTGTATACTTCGATTTTTATAATTATTATATCGATATTATAAAGCTGAAGCGTATTTTTGATTGAACACACTAACATGTGAGTACCACTAGTTCGAATGGAAAACTTCTTTTAGAGTTAAATATATCAGCTATTACAAAAATTCATAAAAACATCTATAAATCTATAGGCTACGTAACATCACAATACGGCTTATAGGAGTGGAACATTAATAAAAATGTTGCGAAAACGGACAAATATACACATAGGAAGTTGCGTGAGTCAACTAAAGTAAATTATACATTAAATGAGTACTCTAACCATAATCGGACATATTCAGAATACAGTGTCACAACCAATCTTTGTCCTGTGTATGTCGTAAGAGGCGACTCAGGGAGCCAATTATGTATGACAACAGAATTAAAAATTGAAGCAAGCCCTGTACCTACACATCTGGACAGCGTGTTGTAGTTGTTGTAGGATAACAGTAGCCTATTGATCCATGACTGTTGCTGCATAATAAAGAAAAAGTGTAAATAAAAAAAGTAACAAAAATCAACAATTTAATCGAATATAATCGATGTACTTAGATCTATTTATAAAATAAAAAATATCATAAAAAAAAGAATTAATCAAAATAAACTAATCATTGAGCATCCAATTTTCTTTCTTCAGGATTGTAATCACCGATGCATGCTGGTGACCCAGGTCCAAAATCCAAAGTGCTTGCGACTCCCTGAACTTCTGCTCTGTATATATCGGAGTCTTTACGAGCTGACAATGTACTGACTCCTACGGTACAATCTGACATGACTAGGTATTTAGCGTTGTACAGCAACTTCATGTGGATCCTTATCAACGGGACGGCGTTTTTACTTGGCGATATATCTGTTATAGACACAATAGTACTATGTTAATAAAAAATATTTAATCTAATAATAAAAATAATTTCAGGCATCTCAAATAATGAACTGATGACTTCTGGCATTACAAATCTTATCGTTAACCTCTAGATCCCTGTGGCAACCTTCAAATTCAGTTTGTCCTCAGGGTTTTGGAAGTCCGATGCTAATCACTTCGTCCAAAACTGATATTCAGTTAACACCGGTTAAACTAGTAGCCGACCTTAAATAATCTTGGAAATAAAGGCTTGGAAGAAGAAAAGTAGACAATTCATTGTCAAAAGGCAAAATACCTCCAGAACTTTACATAAACTGCTCATCATTTAAGAATTGCAAAATCGACGCTACTCACTTCCATCCCTAACCACATTTGGCACACCAATGAATCGGCCGGCAGCTCCTTGATCAACAAATAACAACATTTCATGACGGGCCCGACCCATTGAAACGAGAAGTGTGGCCGCGTCCCAGTACGGCTGCATTTCTAAGTAATCAACCATATCATGGTAAACCCGGTTCACTATCTGTAAATCAGAAATAATACACATATTTACGACTGTTTCTCCAAAAGGATGGATATTTTAAGCGGCAAGCAGCAGCTATGTTTATTAAATTATTTACACTTATTGAGGTCCGACTATTGTTCCATTTCTATTGTTTATATTTTACTTCCTAATAGAAGTAGCAGGTTAGATTGAAAATGTATAAAGTGGATTCTTTAAACCGCTTGAAGTACCTACTTCTACACAATAACCATTTTAAGTCATCTGCAACTTCAAAGTCAAAGCTGTTGTGGAGGAACGGGTCACATGTCCCTCCAACACAAAGGGAGGATCCTCCGACCAGGCGAGGTGAACATGCCTGGCGGGCCACTGCCCAACCGTAGTTGTGACGTTGTATGTATGTTAATCGGCGAGAGAATTTCTATGACGCGATGCAGGATTGGTAGTTTCTTCGTCCCCTTCGTTACCCTGTAGTTCGATGTATCTTCGGCAGCTGGCGCTGTCATACATTATGTTGTTGCGCTGTATGTGGAAATCGCCACACTGTATTTAGGGTCCTGGTTCCCTTCCGTCCACAAGGCAAGATAGATCACCGGTAACCTCGATCACTTAACAATAGTATTGGGTGAAACTGCGGTATCACTCCAGTTGAGTCGATTCAGCATGACTCCCCCAATTAACAATTTATGCATACAAATCTATTTGATAAACTACATTATATACGAATATCTTCCTCATCGGTTCTAAAGCTTGAAAGATTAACGCCGCTGACGCCTAACAGGAACATTACCAAAGAGCCCGTCCAGCTAATATACCAAATCGACTAAATCGTCATCCTTAAATACATATTTCAGTTTAACCGTTTATCTTTCAATTTCCTTCAAAATGTTTCATACACTTATTCTTCTACTTCTACTGTATGAGTTTTTAACCACTAGGAACTGACCAGGTTTTTTTTCCACCCACCTACTTCAAGCTACGTATGACTATTTATAAACTTCACTAACCGCCTGAGTAGCATTAGTAAACACCATATCCAAACACTTTTCTTCTAAATCCATATTCCATGTATAATAAATTCTCCACCGTCGTCCAAGAACCATTTCAGGTTCAAAATAAGGGTCCGTTGTCAATTTATTGCAATTTTCATCAAACCTTTTTGGATAATTAAGATTATTATTGTACGGGATGGCATATACCATGACTTGTGAGAAGAGCAAAAAACGTATGGTATCAAGAAGCGTCATATCGGAACTGCTTCTGGTTGGGAACTGGGTTTCATTATAAAGACACACAATACAAATGTTATGATTGTATGAAGACAATTTCCGATTATTTCTCAGGCCGTGAAACGTCAACAAATCTATTCGTCCGAATAACTACAGGACGAATAATTACTTGTTATGGGAGACGTCACAGTTCAGTATCTTTCTTCTCTTTTTAAGAAGCGACAATTGTATGTAACAATGGGCAAAGAAAATGTTTAAGGACGCATTCACAGCTCGGTCCTTTTAACGAAAATATTTATAAAATTGGAACTTGTGAATAAAAATAGCACGCATCTAATTCATTGCTTAACTATTTTTAAAAGTGAAATTTAAAACACTGACTATATTTGAGCTGTTTAAACGCCGCCATTTTGACGCGGCCAATGACGTCATTGTCCTTGTCTCTTGTTTGTTTACTATTCAGCGTTTCAGATACTTTATACTTATTTACAGTTTTAATTACCATACAAATCATAAAAGAGGTTAAAAAAACCTTCTTACAAGTTTTGTATGGTATTGTGTTGTAAATGGTTATATAGTCCATTCGGTTAGATACGGTCACTTTGATCACGTCGACGTCGTACGTGCGGCAAGCCGCCACAAATCAAAGGCCCCGTTTGTGACGTACACCCACAAGTAAGTGTGATTTGACAGTTTACGCCGTTGTCTTAATTAATACATGGATAAATAAGTAAATGCTCATTTCTGTATATTTTTTTTAATTCTGTGACTTAAATAGAATATTAACTTTTAAAAGTATACTTCAATACACCCACTTCTTGAATTGTGCTGTTATTTGCATTCCTTTATTTGTCATGCCCACAAGTGCTATATTTTCTTCAAACTTGACTGTGACTAAACGGGCACTAGATATAATCGTAATAAATCAAGTATGTACTTCGTGTAAAATATCTACAGATCATGATAATCCATGTTAAGGTCAGTTCGCATGCTTTGTCGCTCATTTGTTGTGAGTAGGGCGTGTCGCCGACCACCGATGCGTATCTCGAAATAGGTGGAATTGGTAGGCGGAATACCATTAGCAGACATCGTGAATCGTTATGTTTAGTGACAGAATGCATGGCCCTCGTAATGACTACACCGCCCACATACGATAAAAAAGTAAAAAGTTTTGATTAGAGTTCTGTTTTCAAAATTTTAGTCTGTGGTTATTGATGTGTTTTGTTTACTGTTTTAAAAGTTAAATAGCTTGTGGTATGTTTATATAGCAGAAGTTGTAAATCTCTTTGCTTCATTATTTCGTTTAATTACTTTTCAGCTGTTTTTAATTTATTATTTGTATTATGATAGGTTTACTGAACAGCAGCACCATTGGAGATGGCAAGAAAAATATATTGTAATTAGCAGGTTGTATTTGTATTTATAGTTATAGATAGATAAATAGAGACTTTATATTATATAACAGCAAACAAAATTAGTATTGAATTGAATAAATAAAAAATAGTAAGTAAGTAAAATGAAGAAAAAATAGTATTAAATAAATAAATATGGTCAGACATTTTTTCAGCACACAACGCCATCTAGTCCCAAACTAAGCAGAGCTTGTACTATGGGTACTAGACAACTGATATTAATACTTATATACTTTTTTATATTGAATAATAAGTCTTTAATATCTTACAGACAACCAGAATGGACTGTAGTAAAAATCATTATAATAATAATACCGACGAAATAATCTCAAAAAGTCAACTTTACATTAAATAAAGAAAAAACATGTCTTCGCTTCAGCTAATAAGCAAACAGAAAATTTTAAACCCCTAAAAAGGGTTAATAACACATCCTACGGTGGCGCAGCGGTAGCGTATGCGACTGCTGTTCTGCTGTGAGGTCTCGGGTTCGATTCCCGGGTCGGATCAAATGTTTGTATGATCTACAAATGTTTGTTTCGGAGTTTGTGTGTTTTCTATGTATGATGTGTATGTATTTACAAAAAAAAAAGTATATATGTATTTATATCAGTTGTTTAGTACCCATAATACAAGCACTGCTTAGTTTGGGACTAGATGGCGTTGTGTGTTAGATGTCTGAAAATATTTATTTATTTATTTATTTAAATAAATGCTCGAAACTCTTAAGCAAACTCAAATTGTCTTAATATTGTCATATACCAAGATACCGTGAGTTAGATTTATTTATTTATTTATCTGCTAGATAGGTGTTATTTGATTTCTTTTTTTATATGTTAACTGTCAAAATGACTCTACCCTGCCTCATGGAAAACGTGAGCAGAATCCAAAAGTGGTGGTCACCATCCTCAATGCGAATAAAGACAATGCAGCATGGTGACCCACACTATGGCGGCCTGGTGAGATGCTTTTCTCGCCCCGCTTGAAGGACCCGGGATCATAGTGGAAAGGAAACACGTACGCTGGTAGTGAGTTCCAGTTTTTGATGAAAACAACATAGTCAAACATCAAAGAGTTTATTAATCAATAGAACGGAATAAGGTATTTTCTTTATATTTTACTTGTTATCTTACAAATGAGGCAATTCATAGAAATTATGGCACTGCTGGCAGAACTTGTTTGAGTCCTTGCAGATGTTGGTATTTTGACGCAGTTTGGGCAATCTTTTTAGAATGTAAAGGCAAATACGATACATCATGGTTGAAACGTTTTGGTCGTTCTGGCGAGGTATACCAGTCTTAGTCAAAATGGAGTTTCACACCAGTAATATTTTCTTCATAGCTGTAATGAATGGCCCGCAAGTCAATGAGGGTGTCATCACCTGCTTAACGTCCTGGACGCATGAATTTATAAATCCATGAAGTTGTATCAGCATAATTTTTAACAAAGTTATGATCATTCTGAATAACTTCGTAAGAATTTGATGCCCTTGCTTCCAAAGTAGCAGAAATATAGTCGCATGGCAAATGAATTACGCGATTGGTGAGTCTTCGCTCTATTGCGCTATAGACAGAATCGCGCTCCATTCCATATGACCACGTTCGAGAAATTTTTGAGTTATTAAAACTTGCTGTTTAATGCTTAAGTTACGCATTTGCTAAAATAGCGTTTCGGTTTTGGTAAGTACATCCGTCTGAATAAATTATGATCAGTATTACTTTCGCAAAAAATGTCGCTCTAAATAGTCCACAACAAATGAAGTAAAAGTACTCGCAGTGAGGTCTGCGGCCATTTCTGTAAACCAATAACATATGCAATGTCGAGATATGAAATCAAAAATCGTAAAATTATGGCATCTCAGCTCGGTTTTAAAATACAAAGCACCAGCCGCGGAGAAGGGCAGACCTTAATCGATTCCAAGTCCATTGTTTGTACAATACAGTGTCCCAATTCTGCTTCCTCTTTATCGTTAGCTTTTCTTCCCTGGCTCTTTTTTTTTTTAAATTAGGTGCTCTTGATAACTGTGCTCATCTATATTACCTTCCTGGTGATCAACACAGGTATCGCTCATATCTTTTTCGAGGGCAAGTAATGCAAAGTAGTTTTTGTGCAAAGTTTTATCAAATGTGTATCTAGATACAGCAGGGGTATCAATTTCTCCGTGCGGTGGACAAATCTACTGTCTCTTTCCAAATTGAATGTTGCGTGGCGACGATACTACCAAAAACTGATAGTTCAGATCAGTCATGCACCCACAGTAGCGAGGTATAGACGCTTTGAGGAGAGAGGGACAATATTGGCAGAAAAATATACGCGCTCGTAACATAGGTGGTATTTCTATGGTAAATAACTTAAATAATACTTGAGTATTGAGATAACTGCTACAACAACCTATGCCAAATTGGACTTTAAATCTATTAACTTAAAAAATAAACCGCTAAAAATTGAGATAGACATTATTGATTCTTAACCACGATATGTCGAACGTCTGACGCCATTTAGTCCCAAACTAAGCAGAACTTGTACTATGGGTACCAGACAACTGTAATTTATTATTTACTTTCTTTTGTAAATACATAGGTACATATTAAACAGAGGTAACATCCAAACGCCTAAACAAATATCTGCAGATCATGCAACGATTTGGTCGGACCTGGGAATCGATCCCAAGACCTCTAACAGAACAATTGCACACACTATCACTTCGCCACGGAGGAAGAAAAGCAACGATAAGAACAACATAACAACTTTATTACATTAAGGAAAAAACTCCAAATAATAGTCACACATATTTTCATACTATCACTACCTACATACAATATGTGCCAACAGTCTCAACAGATATAAAACATAATTGTCTAAATAAAAACTGTTTTATTTGTATTAATACCTCATTTTTGTAACGTCAGCTCATCAATAAAATAGATCAAAAAGGATCTAAAAAAGACGAAGCAAGAAAATAATTCAATCATCAATCAAGAGGCGCTCATAGCCCAGTTGCACTCGGTGATTAGAAACAATCACCGAGGGTAAGCAACGACGGCGCGGTCAGTACCTGGATGGGTGACCGCTAGTGGCATGTTACCATGAGCGTCTCCGTGATTCGGAGGTCACGTTAAGAAGTCGGCCCCGGTTATTATCATAGGATAACAGTCGTGAAGCTTAGTTGGAGGCCTTTGGTCGGCTTAAAAACCTTCAACGGCAAGATTACGTAGCCAAAGCGTGTTTTTGCCAGTCTCCAACCAGCACTAGGACAGCGTAGGGACGTATGGCTTTAACCCTCTCTTGAGAAGAGACCTGAGCCCAGCAGTGGGACATTATGGGTTGTTGATGATGAAGAAAATCATTCACATTGATATACAAAAATGCATAGATGCAAAAACGGTCAAGGTAGACCCGTGATATGTGGAACTGTGCACATATATACCTATTAAACTATCTGAAAATGTGTGCGAGGGGTCGTGAAGAATGTACGTGTTTAAACGGCGCAATCGAAAAAACTGTGCAATTAATGTTAACTAGTAATGTCTACGAAATAGTGTGTGTGTATTGTCACGCCTAACCGCTTAACCGATTTGAATAAAACTAACATTGGAGATGTTGTGATTCTTGAGGATAGGCATGAGCTAGTATTTGCGACGATAACCGATATACATGCAAACAGATCCGAAGCAAAGGCTAGTGAAAAATAACCTTTGTATCGCACAGGACAGATATATATAAAATCGGTTATAATAGGAGAGTCATGTTACGGCGCGAATAGACCAGACTCAACCCGAGCAACACTTACTATGACTACACAGAAAACAAGTGTTGTTCTTTCGTTATTCTTTACCGAGTGAGCAGGATCAAACCCTCACCCTTTCTCTGATTCTTGGAAAGAAGTAAAAAGCTGTCTAAGGGCATGGGCGACAATAGTTACTAATAGTTACAAGAAAAAGAAGTAACCCGAATCCGTAAAAAACTTTTCATAAAATTGATAATGCCTATGTCGCAAGGGCTGTTATTACGAATCTTTTGACATCTCATTCAATTAAAATCTATTTAGTAGTTTACGTGTTTAAGTGGAACAAACAAACTCATATAGACTTCAAAAATATTTCCCTCCATTTTGGCTTCTGGTCTAGTAAAAGTCAGGGGACCTATCTACTGCTTTGACCTTCATGCCTTCTATAAAAATATTTTTAAATGTAAAATACCTATTTACCTAAACTTTTACGTAGTACTTAAAGTTTAATCCAAATGATACACATACAATACCTATTGCCCTTGGTCACGCCATCACGCGTGAACGGCTTGACCAATTTCGCTAACTCTTTTAGTATTTGACAGCCCAGTTATCGAGGAATGCTATAGGCTATATATTATCACGCTAAGACCAATAGGAGCCGAGCATCAATGAAAAATATAACAAAAACGGGGAAAATTCATTCCTTTTCAGAGACGCTGATAATGTTTCACGGGTTAGCTAGTTCAACATAAAAGTAATTGTTGAAATTGAATATGATGTTGTGAATTCGATCCTCGCATAAGACAACAATTTGTATTAACTCTAAAGAAATTGCAATATGGGATTCGAATATTAACCTAGATTCGGTTTACCTAGGTTCGGTTTAGATTAGGTTTATTAACCTCATTTAGAGACACAGATTCAGTTTAATTCTGATTCAATTCCGATTCAATTTATTATAATTTTTAATAAAATTTCCACCAGTACGTTAATAAACCTAATCTAAGAACTTCATAATTGATACAAAAAGCTTTTTTCTGATCTTCTATAGCTACAAAAGCTCATTATAATCAAGCAAGACTATGGATCAGAAAATCCATTCGTAAGAAAGTCGAACCAAATAACATAGGTAGTTAAATAACCCAAACCGATATCACTTTCCTTACGACTTTTCCTTTCACTATTCCAAATAAGTTAGGAAAACATTTTCGCCTGTGTAGTTCCCTACCCTCCTATAATCCTGTACCTGCAGAGATATACCGTACTTACCCCGAGCGGCCACTATCATCCATACCTACCACTTCTATCACCACCTAAAAAATCATATTTGCAACTTGGTTATAAAGAAAATTGAGTTTTAAGTGAAAGGGAAGAGAGTTCGAATTCAAACGTGGCGGTTTGTACGTTACGACGTTGATTTATGATTGGCGCTCCCCCCACCAAACGAGCCTCTCGCCCTGCCTCATGCATTTAAATTGCTTCATTACAGAACTAGACGCCGGGCTGTAGGGTTGCCTGCTAAGAAAAATGTTTGCTAAGTTGTTTTTGTGTATTTACGATTCAGGGAAAACAGAAAGAAACACACTGCATACATTAATATGAAAATTACAAAAACACCAAGAGACAAATTCAACTACATATATAATCAGGGGAAAAATGTAAGCTGTGCAGGTTTTGTCAACGAAGTCCTTGTCTTGATGGGTATTTTCATTTACCAAGAAGATTTAAGACTTCAACCTTATATGAGGTAAATTAAACACTAGACGGGATAAGGAAAAAACTGTTTTAAAAGTCAGAAACCAAATTATTCGGCTTAGTTATTGGCTTATCCTAAAACGTGGCAACTAAATGTTGTTAAATGGTTTTTATAACAGTCAAATTGTTAAAACTGTTGAACTGATTTACATATTTTACAGAGGATTTGGTAATCACTGATTTTAATTTACTGTCATCGCAACTACAAAAACCTGAATAAAAAAAAATGATAGTCAAACGAGTACCATCACGAATAAACATGGCAGTGGCAACCCTAGTCGCTCTCAGGGAGGCGGCGGGCGTATCTCCACGCCGATCATCAGACCCTGGGACTGGCCAGACACAAAATTTTGCATGCCACTGATATACCAAAGCCAACTAGGCAACTTCTATATTAGTTTGCTAATGCTTTTTTCAAACCTTATTGTCACTTGTTTCTCTGAATTTTTACCGATTTCTTTTTAGGTTTTAGAGTTTGAGATTCACTATTTATTCTTACCTTACAACTCTATCACTTGTCAACCGATTCGGAAAATTTTCATCAAAATCTAGAGATAAAATTTATTAAGGTCGATTAAATGTATTCCTATTAATTTCCTCCTAACACATTTTTTTGAAGACCAGATTCTGTACTGGCTGGTAAGAAGTTTCTTACAATAAAATCCATTAACAATTTTAGAGCGCAGAAGTAAAAATTCAAGGATTACACGTAATATATTGGCAGTTGAATGTTACAGAAGGTCAAGTACCTTCTGTAACTTTTATTTTACTTTTTATTTAGCTTTTTTCATAGAAATTTAAACTAAGTCAAATCAAGTTTCCGTTCAGTGCTTTCTTTATCTTTTATTATTTCGTATGTTACATTACAGAATATCCATATTTACTTAAACCATACTTCCATACTGTATATACTTTGAATATTGTAAATTCGAATGTAGCTGTTTGTCCGTCTGTTATGCTTTCACGACAAAACCTCTGCACCGATTTTAGTGAAATCAGGCAAACTACTTCAACTTTTATTAGTTTATTCACGATGGTGACGCCGCGGGTAAGCTAGTAAGGTTTGTTAATCTTTGGTTTCAGTTTTAAGGTAAAATTTAGGTACAGAGTGTTAAACACAATTACTTTTAGATATTCAATGGGGTTTTAAAAGCAATAGACATTAAGATTTATGATAATGCTTAGTCAGGCGATAGAGTGACGATGTTTTTTTTCATCTAATATTATTACAAGACAACATCACCACAGAACAGCTTAAAATATCATATAAAAGTTTCTATAACTGGTAAATTAAGAACAAAATTCACATCCGGTTGGGTTTATTGTTGTTAGTGACGTCATTTCCCGAATTCGGAAAAAGGAGGGTTAATTTTTTCGAGTGTGTGTAGGTATGTATGTATATTGTGGTTATCTGGAAGAGATCGCCGTGAGCGATAGCAGCGCCTATTTTATCAGTTGAATATTTGTGAATCATCCTCTGTTTTAACTTTGTAATTTTGCATATATACACTAAAGATATATAAATATATTTCATTGGCACTAGAGCCTAAACGGCTTGTCGTTTTTTTATGTGAGTGGTGTCAATAGGTTAGTCTTAATCGTGAGAGTGGCACTGAGTACATAAAAATAAAAAAAAATACAAAAAGAAGTTTTCAGTTCTTTCTATCTTTTCAATTCTTCAATGAATTTAATAAAGATGACAGATATTAACGCCGTCGGTTTTTTTTTTCAATAATTCGTTACTTGTTCCAGTATATGCATGTTTCTTTGGCACGCCCTAGAGCCCCTAGAGCCTAAATGGCTTGTCGTATTTTAAATGAGTGGTGTCAATAGATTTTTTTACTCGGGAGAGCGACTCCCGTTCTTCAAAATTAGAAAAAACTAAGAAAACCTGAATTCAGTGAGTCAGAAAGTCAGTTATTTTTCTAAATAATTTTATTTGCTTGAAACCGTAAGGTTGCCTAAACGCTAGCGACATCTATGAATTTGGAGACATAAATGTTTTACATTATTTACTTTGGGCATGATATACGCTGAGTGTGAGGTCTAGTCAGAGTTTATTGCAAAAGTTTCAGCTCTTAGTCTTAACTTCGTTCATCTTTAAATGTATTTTTATTATAAAATTATAGTAGTGACACATGTATTTATAGTTGAAAAGTAGCTAAGCCCCGTGGTGTTACACCACCGGGCGAAGATGATAGTCTAAAGAAAAGTAGCGAAATTCTTATATCATCAGCTATCGCCCAGTGAAAGTCCCATCAAAATCGATTCATACTCTTCAGAGATTGGTTCGTACACACAGATAAATAGTCAGACAGACAAAAATATTAAAATTTGTTTTTCTGATACCGTAGTACCATACCGTACGTATATACTTTTATATGTATCAAGTACTAACAGGGTTTGAAAATACGAACAGAGGCTTTAATTTTTTTAATTTTTATAAGAGGAGTAGGTTCTCAATGAGGCTAATATTGCAATTTTGAAGTGCAAGATGAAAATAATATTTTTTAATAACCGTCTATAACTTTATGTGTTTTTTTTTCAAACTAGCTACGGCTCAGCAGAAATGGACACTACCTCGAACATATAAACTCGCAAACTTAACTTATTTATACTATTATTAGCAAAAAGTATTTATACAGATTATCTATTAAAGTAAAATAAAAATAACATTGGCTTAAGTTTTATTTTTAAATAAATTTGTATTCACCCATCGCGAAAGATATCAAACGCAGATCCATTTCTCTAGATCTATTAGAATTTATATTGCCAATTAAATAAAATAAATCATTACTAATAAACTCACAAAATCAAAGAAGTAACTTAAAGATATTTAAATGAAAATTCATTCCACTCTTTACACATAATTTTAAACATAGCAATTCCTATAATTAATAAATAATTGCCAATTTACAAGTCGTCAGAAATAGACCCACAGTTCAATCTATCCAAATTAACAATTAATTAACAAAATTTTCTCGTTAAATTATTGTCAAAATGGCGGACTAACGCGTGCCTGTGAAAGCTTCGTTATTTAAACTTAATTTTTGGCACTTTGATGCCGGTTGAAGACATACCATACCTACATTTTCTAAATTAATAAACACAAAAGTAATTAACTTCGATTTGTGAGACTATCAGGAAAGTAAATCAAATTGGAACTACTTATATTAAATTTTAATTACTCATTTAATTAGTTATCTCGGCCACCCATCGAGTTTTATATCTATCATATTTGCGTAGTGTTAACCTGTAGGTATACCTAATATATTTCCTGATAAGCGTTAGGTATTATTACTAACGTACTGTTTTCCTAGAAAGCACCTTTAACATAACCAATTTTATGAATGTTGTTGTATAAATGTACAGTTATAAGGAAAGCGATTAGAAGGTAAGGCAGTTGTGTATATTTTTTATGAAATAATTATTAAACTGCAAAATCTCACAAAACGAAAGATGGTGGCTATTTAAAAATTACACTTGCCTTCCCTTTTGCTTAATGCCTTTATTATCGGCTATTAATATTGTCTATATTGTATATGGTAAACATTATCTCTGGGTAAATAATATTAATTTAGAAAATTAAGTACAAAGAGAGCATATATCTGTTTACAACAAAAAAACGTTCGCCATAATATAATCGATACACCATAATGCAATCGCATTTCCTGCGTACCATTTATAATATAATATACTTGAAATCAAGCCTGTCAATTCATCCATACATCCATCCATGGCAAATCCACATATCTCAAATTGATCAAATTATCTTTTTTTTTTCTAAATGCAGCTGTATCCGAATTCTAAGCCAAACGTCAACAATTTGCCTATTTTACCGCCAATCGGCACATAGTGTTGCTATAATGCAAAAATCAGATATCAATACCGCTACTTATAGACTATACAATCAAAAAAGGTGTCACATTACGGCGCACTATTGTACACATTCTATCGTTGTTTATAAACACAACAGGGGCTTGTCATAAACTGTTTTTCAAAACGTCCTTTTCTATTTTCGGTCTAGCAACTTTTGCTCTGTGTTTATTTTTTGCGGCATAACAAAGGTATGTATTTCAACGCCTCAATGTTGGTTTATCCACACAATGAATAGGTTTCACGGAAAGGGAAGGTAAGCCGTGCATGTACTGATCTGCTAATAATGCGTTAGCTTGGTGGTGGTCCATTGAATGACAGTTGACAGTTTAAACGAAGGTTGAAACTTCAATAAATTTTAGTTTCTATGAATTTCTTATTGTGTTTCTCAAGCCTTTCTGTTTTCCATACGAAAATTTTTTTTTGTTTCTCAGTTTATTTAGATATATTCAAAATGAGTTATGCATTGTTTGTAGCCTGGCTACTATACCTGGTAGGATTATTATATGGATTTGTCACATACGAAAAACGTTACTGTGATTAATGAAGTTCATAATTCAAATAAATTTTAGGAATCTTAAAGATCGTTTTATTGTTTTTTCGAAAGACAGTCCCTATTACATCCACATTTATCATATTTTTTATCATTAATCTCATCGCAACGAAGATTCAAAGACTTTAAATACTTGACATTGGCAGAAATAGCTAATCCGGCTGGTTTCCATATCATCAAAAGAAGAAGAATATAATCGTAACCGATGCTAATGTAAGAGCCGACTAAGGGAGCAAACTGTGCAGGTCAACATCGCTTCAAAGTTTAAAAATTTAAACTTACAAACCCTGATCCGAGCCATCTAGTCAGCGTTGTATACTAATAAGGTGATAATAATAATGCGAGAAGCCATAGATCGAACTAAGTGGCGTGAAATTGGAGAGGCCTATGTCCAGCAGTGGACTGCGATAGGCTGATGATGATGATGATGATGATGATGAGCCTAGAACTCTATATATCAGGCAATAATAGTATAAACGCGAAAATTTGTAAGTATGAATGAATGTTGATACTCTTTTACTTAAAAACTACTTAATGGATTTTAATGAAACTTTACAATAATATAGCTTATACATCGGCATAACACAAAAGCTACTATTTATAAATATATAACACAATATCTCTGTACCGCGGATAACACCGCGTTGCTCAGCTATTAGATTAGTAGTATTTTTTTTTAAATGTGGTAAGGTGCAAACTAGCAGACGTATCGCCTGATGGTTAGCGATTACCGCCGCCCATGGACACCCGTAACACCAGAGGCGTCACAGGTGCCTTGCCGGCCTTGGAGGATTGGAAGGGGGATGAGGGGAAGGGTTGGATTATGGGCCTCCGGTATCCTCACTCACTCGGTGAAACACAGCGCGGACGCTGTTTCACATCTGTTTTCTATGAGGCCGTGGTATCACTCCGGTCGTGCGGCCCATGCATGCCAAAGCGTGGCTTTCCAACGAGTATTCTCTCCACTTCTCTCCAGCTTCTATTTTGCCAAAAACTGCTGTTGTAATATTACCACTTTTGTTTCTATTTCATCTTCCTTATTGAAATTAATATTTATAAAGAAAATAATCATAGATTACGGTACTTTGAAAATAAAATTAGCTAGAAAATTGAATTTAGAATATTAATATCCAAGTAATGCATACTTTTTCGTTCCACATTTAAAATAATTTCACAGTATTTTATATTAGAGGCCGTATACCTCGCAGAAACGAATTTAGAAACCTACTTGGTCTTAAGTGCTAAAACGATGACAGTTTCTTAAACAAAAAAAGGTAATCTCAAATTTTACACCTACCCAAAGATCAGTCGTGCAAAAACTTTACAAAACAAACAATACATTTATACAACAATTACATTACAAACGCAAACCTCAAGCGTCAAATTCCGAATTTTGTAATGCTATGTTCAACTCTTTAAACACTTCTTGATTCTTAACACATTCAAGATAAGGTTGTGATTTCTATAAATTTTATTTCTTAAACTGAAGTTTCAACGTTGTCAAAACATCGGAGGCAGTGAAGCATGATCGCTTGTGCAGGACAGAGGGGTCCTTCGGTTTATTTTTTCCTTAATCCTAACCGGGATTAGGTGAAAGCCCTTTTGATTGGCAGCCGCCGTCAGATGCAGAAGGCTGAGATGTGTCGACGATATCAAAGTTTTAGCAGACAGGGAAATACGTATCTTTAAAGTAAGTATAGACGTCCACGGTGGGTGGGTACTAATTTTAATGTCTTTACTTTCTAAGTAAAAACATTTGAATTTCGAAAACATTCGTAACTAAGACATACAATAGAGTAAAAATATCAAAGCGAATGAAATGAGAAATGAGTTTAGTATTTGCATCATTCTTTGTGAATATGTTAATCTATTGGTGGATAAAAATTCTGATTGCTATACTACAGAAGTTCGATTTTTACCCAAGGCAAGTATACCTTATATAACTAAATAGTAAGTAAGAAAATTCGTTTATTCTGACATTCACAAGATAGCAAATGGTTAAAGTACAATATTAGGTACCCTGCGCAGTGCCAGAAATATCGCCGACCTCGGCATATTGCTGCAGCCTGAGAGACTACAGCGCTGGTATTTTGATAGGACTCGTGAAAGGTCACCTCGTTTTGTCCACCTACGTGTGTATAGGTGTTGCGTTTTTAGAAATAGGCATATATTTAGAAGTATTCAGGTATGTTTATGAACTCTAGGTCTTCTGGCTACTATCACTGACTGTGTCTAATATGGCATCAAACAGTCATGTGTGATGTGATCTTTAAGACGTGCACAATTATACATAACACATTTAGGAAACAAAGTCAATCAAAGGTTTTAAATCTATTGTTGCATCACTACGTTTGCCGAGACGCGGTCTCCACTCAAGAACTCGTTTACCCCAACGGTAATCGGTTCTTCGGCAAATGTGGCCAGCCCACTGCCACTTCAGCTTGCTAATCCTGTGGGCTACGTCGATAACCCTGGTTCTTTGTCGGATCACCTCGTTCTAATGCGATCCCTTAGAGAAACATCGAGCATAGCCCTCTCCATAGCACGCTGAGCGACTTTTAACTTATGGACCAGTCGAACCGTAAGTGTCCACGTTTCGGCTCCGTATGTCATTACGGATAGGACGCACGCATTAAAGACTTTCGTCTTTCGGCAGCAATAGACTGCGATAGGCTCATCATGATGATGAAGATGGAGTATCTGAAATAACGTATGCCAGTAATTTAATAAATATCCTAAGGAATTTAGTTCTTTTTCGAATGTGTTATTCAAAACATAAATATACACAAACATATTCTGTTGCTTAAATCAGGTCGGTAAAACTAAAGCTCTAAAGTTTTTTAGCTATTATGAAGGTACGAAAATGTATGTAGAATGCTATATTTTTTTCAATAATCATAGATTTTAGGAAGTTTTAGGGATTTTGATACGGCTTTTGGCACATTGCTATAAAATCTTTCACAATTAAGTAAGATTTAGGCAAGAGTTAAAAATTGTACAATAAAAATAAATGAATAAATAAATAAATATGTTCAGACATTTTTAACACACAACGCCATCTAGTCCCAAACTAAGCAGAGCTTTTACTATGGTGCTAGACAACTGATATTAATACTTATATACTTTTTTTTGTAAATACATACATATTATACATAGAAAACACCCAAACTCCGAAACAAATATTTGCATATTGTGCAAACATTTAGTCCGACTTAGGAATCGAACCCAAGACCTCTAGCACAGCAGTCATTCGCTACCACTGAGCCACAGAGGCAGTCAAAATAAGATTAACTTTAAAAATAATTAATTAAATTAATCACTTAATTGTTATCAATCTTTAATTTTTTATTTACAACTCCATGCACTTGTGTACACTGGAGGACTAAATACCTTGGGCATTCTCTTCCAGCCAACCCTTGGGGGGGTGTAGAGTCCTGGTAAGGTAGGGATATCGAGGTTACAGTTGTAATCAGCAACAGGTATAGATTTGATTTGCAGTTGTCATAAACTAACCAACATAAAAATGCACATAATATAGACTGAATCTATTCATACAGTAAATGTACGAATAATTTGTAATTATTTATCTGGATACTGTACGATAAAATTTATTTTATTGATCCGGTAACATTTTAAATATTGAAATGATTTTTTTTATCTTTCAAGTCGTCTCGTCTTAGTTATTGGTACTTTAAAAATAAAGTTTGAATTTGATATAAAAAAAAGGTGAAAAAGGAGGTAATTACGATTTAAATGATTATTCTAATATAAAAAGCGATACGCTTAAATTTCATACAATAATAATTTAATTCAATGTTTTCTTTGAAAATCGAAGTAAAACCTAAGATTAAAAAAACCTAACTTATCCTATCCTTTTTAAAAAATAAAAACCTTTTTTTTTTTACGTGGTGGAATGCCTTTACGCACTTCGCTCTCTCCCCCCCCCTCCCGCGGGGACAGGGGGACACTTTGTGTGGGACTCCTGACTGACTCCAGCCAGACTACCCACTCAACCACCACGGTGTGCCACTCTGCGCCTGAGACGGGAGAGATCCGGGAACCGCTTTCTTACGCCATCCGGACCCCTCCCAGCGCTTGCCCGCACTGAAGCGGGCACCGTTTCTAGATGTTAAGACCTCTCAATGTAGGCGACGTACGGCACACGCGTAACGTCACCCCCCTTGCGGGTGGCCTGTGAAGCGGATGGGGGGAAAACCCGTCCCGCCCATCCGCGGCCACACTCAGGGCGGCATGAGGTGCTGGTAGGCGCGCCTCCGCCGCCCGGTTCGCCGGTGGCGGATCGGGTCCGAGTGGAGGTCGTCCTCCCGGGCCTTCTCCGCCGCCTCCTTCTGCGAGATGACTTCCTCGCAGAAGGTCGGGACCGCGGTAAAACTGCTCTCGCCGCTGGCCATGGAGCGTACGACGGCCAGCAGCGAGAGATCTCCTCCGATGACTGCAGTGAGGGCACACCGCCAGCATGTGCTGGGCCGAGTCCTCACTGCAGTCGCAGTGGTGGCAGGCGGGACTCAATTCCCTCCGCGCAACCGAGTGCAGGTACTTCCCGAAGCAACCATATCCGGAAAGCACCTGCGTCAGTCGGAAGGAAAGGGTCCCGTGCTGCCGCCCTGCCCACTCGAGGATGACGGGCTGGAGCGCCTCCAAGGTGGCGAAGCCAGCAAGTGGAGCCTCCAGCCGCGACGACCACCGTACCATAGTGGCTTGATGGGCGGCTTCACGCCACTCGCGTACCTCTTCGGGCGGAGGGCGCATGCCACTCTCCGCCCGGAATTCAACCACCCGTCGATAAACTTCGGCGAGCACTTCCACCTCCAAATCCCACGGGGGTGTTCCTGCCACGGCGGTCGACACCGTGCGGTATCCGCGTATGGCTCTGACCGCCAATACCCTCTGAGGGCGCCAGAGGCGCGCCTTATTCTGGGCGGTTAGAGCCAACACCCACACCGGTGCGCCGTATAGCGCCATCGACCTGACAACCCCCGTGTAGAGGTTTCTCGTTGCGACGCTGGCTCCACCCAGATTGGGCAAAAGTCGCCCAAGGGCAGAGGCAGCGTCGACCAGCTTCGGGGCAAGCTGTCGAAAGTGCTCGTACAAGAGCCACCTATCGTCGAGGATCAGGCCCAGATACTTCATCTGGGCCCGAACCGGTATGAGGACTGAGTTGATCACTATGGAGGCGCCGGGGGGCAGCCCACGACGGGGCCCATGGAACAAAAGGGCCTCCGTCTTGTCCAGGGCCACCCGCAAGCCCAGCGCCTCGATGCGCCCGACCACCTGAGAGACACCCCTGGTGGCCAGGCACGCCGCCTGGAAGTTCACCACCCGGGCTGTGACCAACGTGTCATCGGCGTAACAAATTACGCCCAGCCCGGAGGGGAGACGCTCGTGAAGGACCCAGTCGTACCCCACGTTCCACAGGAGTGGTTCTAGGATAGACCCCTGCGGAACGCCGCACGACATGGGTCGCCGTCTCAAGGCGCCCTCTCGATCCTCGCACTCGACGGTACGCTCCTCCAAGTAGTCTGCCACCAGCCGCCTCAGGTACTCTAGCACCCCGTGGTAGTGGAGTGCTTCCCTGATGCAACTGAATGGCAGACTATTAACCCTTGACGTCCCGGGCGTCGCAAAGCGCGTTTCGCTCAAGTACCGCGCTCGCTGACATAAACATCGCGCCAGCGCGCCGTAGCACTTAAGATCGTTTATGAGGTTTTTCTTTATGTTTTAAATACAGTCCTGTTACTATCCTCGAAAGCTAGTGAGACGACCGATAAGATTAAACAAAAACAAGAACATTTGAATGATTAATTAGTTTTCTACAGCACTTAGTTTCGAAGTAATGTAAAAAAACGTCTTTGTTGACAATAAATCGGTTTAACGATTACGATTAGAGTTTTGGTATAGTTTTTATATTCTTATAAATATGTACTTTCATATACAAAAAAAAAACTGCATGAATTTATTATAGAAGTTCGATTTTTTTACTTGTAAAGATAAGGTAAAAACTCTCCACGAATTGACTGCAAATGAAATATCAATATTATCTTTGTTTTCTATTATGAATAGTGAAGTGAAGGTGGCAATCGCAAGTTTGTTCCTCTATGCGTCTGTTAGTCGAGTTGTCAATGCCAAAAAGAAATCGTAATGTCTTAACAACCCATTCTATTCCACGCGCGACACTACGCACGACTTGGGCATGAATTCATGTCCGCGGTAAACAACGGTCCTTTTTCTTTGGCGTGAATTCATGTCCGTGGGACGTCAAGGGCTAAAGGCGTTGGCGATGTCCAGAGACACCGCCAACACCGCGCCGCCACAGCTCACCGCCTCTTCGGTCACGGCCCTCAGGCGCATCACGGCATCGACCGTCGAACGCCCCTCTCCGAACCCGAATTGGGCGTCCGACAGGTCTGGGCCCACCTCGCTAAGGTGCCGGACGATGCGGGCAGAGAGCACCCTCTCGAACGCTTTCCGCTCTTCCAGCACTCAGGGAAGCGTCCGGACGCCAAGCTAGCGTCCAGCATCTCCCTGAGGCGGTTCGACATGTGGTCGAGGGCTCGGGCCATCACTCGGGCAAAATCTAATGTACCTAAACCTACTCATACGACTAGCCGTACGAATAAAAACTATTTTTTATTCCTACGACTAGTCTACACTTCGTTAATATATACATACAAAAATAAAAATATGAATACATAATACACATACTTAATATTCAATAATCATACACTGTAGAAAATAGACTATAAAGAGGAGTACTGTCAAATAAGTTATTTCGCCATCTGAAGTAGGAGATAGTGTACGTCGGCCTAGTCACTGTCGAGGCCATTCGGCCAGTGCTCGACCTGTGGCTCGGGAGAAGGCACGGCTCCCTCTCGTTCCGCCTGACGCAGATCCTCTCGGGGCATGGCTGCTTCGGGAGGTTCCTGTGTCGCATAGGCAGGGAGCCGGACGCTCGGTGTCAACACTGCATCGACTGTCGGGAGGATACGGCGTGGCATACGCTGGCAGAGTGTGCCGCTTGGGAGGGGCCGCGCCGTGCCCTCATCTCTGTAGTAGGCAGTGACCTCTCGCTGCCGGCCGTAGTTCGTTCTAGGTCGACGGCGAGGAGTCCTGGGATGCGGTGGTGTCCTTCTGCAAAACCGTCATCTCGCAGAAGGAGGCTGCGGAAAGGGAGAGGGAGATCCTGACCTCTCTCTCAGTCCGCAGAAGGCGCACCGGGCGGCGGAGGAGGGCATACGCTGACCTCCACCGGCCTCCCTAATTGGGTCCAGGGGCGGTGGACTTGGGGATGTCAGTCGCCCCCAACCAACCGGACCCGAGGTGGCGGCGCTTAGTGTTCCTGTGCGCCCCTCTTTGAAGTCTCGAGGGGAGTCAAATACCTTACACCTCTCGCTGACGAGATGTGGTCCGCAGCAGCGGGCCGGCACCAGTCGGGGATTGCGGATGCCTTTTAAGTTCCCGTGATCCCTGGCGTAGGAGAGAGACGGAAAACCGGGAGGTTTTAGTCAGTAAAAGTCTGACAGACCCCTTTGCTCTCTCCCCAGAGCGGAGGACATCCATTAGGATTTCATTTCATTCAAACAGTTAAAAAAAAAAAAGGAGATAGTGTACGCTCTCTTTAAATATGTAACCTGATTTTTTGTATTTAGCTTCAAATTTGAATGGATTCAAAAGGAATATTTATATACCTAAACTTAATTTAGAAATTGTTTCATAAATTTAATACTGACCCAATAAACATTTAACAAAACATTGAATTGGGAAGCTCCACTTTTTTTATCAAGATGTTTAAAATTCATCGATTCTAGGAACCCAAATTCGTTCTTAACACGTTTTATGTATATTATACTGATAAACATTTTAGTCATCAGGACAAGAAATTGTCTAGTTTAAAAAGAGCCTGCCTTAATCTGTCATATTATAGTCAAGCACTTAGTGGCAATGCGCAAGCGCAGACGATGCGTGATCTACATTCGTCACGGACGGGGTTCACACGAGATACTCCACAGTTCTCTGAGCTACTCGTGTTGCCGCTAGAGGATTAACTACATGTATGACAGGGTTGCCACATGAACCTATATTTTTTTTGTTTGAAATCAGTTTCTGCGCACGAAATCACTATAATATTCAATAGTGCTAATTCTGTTGTACAAAAACTCTCTTCACTTAACTAAAAATTACAAAAATATACATAAAATATAATATAGCACATCTAAAATTGCTTCTCTATAATACGTATAAGAATATAGGTGATAATTTTAGATAAATTTTATTTCAGTGACTCAACAACCGATTGCTTGTATTACCATACAACTAGGTAAGGTTCAAAAAGGTCATAAATTTTAACATAAGGATATTTATAAAATAAACACATCAAGCGAAAAGGAGCCAAAAAATATGCAACCGAAGAGGCCGTTTGCTACTTTTCTTTTTTGCTTCTCTCCTATCATTTTTAAATTTAAATTCATCCTGGTTTGTGACAGCCCTAAACGGCGTGTCAGTTTCGCTTGACAGTGACAATTCATTCAGACTACCTGCGCGCGCGCCTAATCCAAGTGACACACGAGACGTGGCCCACAGATTATAAATATTATTTATATCTTACCAATTTTACCTTCAACTGTGAAACTTCTAAGAGAAGTTTTCCTAATTTAATTAAATCCCATAAAAAATATATATTTAAACAGTTCTTATACTGATCTGGGATAGATTGGGACAACAGGGAATAACTGAAACAATTGGCAACGATTAAATTCCTTATAGTCTCCATAATCTAAATATTAATAAGTTAAGTAAGGACCTGACCAAAATATATCAAGGAAAACGTGAGCTCTTTTTTGCTTCTCCTTGTTCCTTTTGCATTTAATGAGCACATAATTGACAAACCAATCTCTTCTTGTTTGCTCAGATCAATATCCGACTGACTAATTATGAGTTTCTAATGCTTATATGTTTAAATGAGACTAGAGGACATTTCTATGCTTAAGATCTTAAGGTTAAATCTATTTTAAGATGTCAAAGCCTACAATTAGTTCTCTGATTCATTTTTCGTAAGCAATCGAATACCCAAATCGTTTCTTTAACATAACTAATCTATGCTATTAGTACCGGGCTGACGATTTGAAGCATTTATAGCCATGTATTGATCACTGAGTGGATTTATTAGTTCGATCCGAACTTCGTGTCAGATTGTCTCCTCACCGTTCTCACGACGATAACATTTATTATTATTGACATTTTGACTGCTTAAGATACAGTTTATATTAGCGTTGTAAAAATTCTTTAGGTTGCATACTAAGCACTTAGGCACTATTTCTTTTCGTATGCTTATTTTTATACGGAGTTACCTTATTTATTACTAACCGACTTCATAAAATGAGGAGATTCTCAATCGAGAGTTTTTTTTTTTATGTTTGTAACAAACTCCGAACTTTGGATTGGAAGAACCGATTTTGAAGATTCTTTTTTTATTTTAAAGCTGGTGCTTCCCGTGGTGCTATTTTAATTTGGTCCAGGTCTGAAGCCGTTAGCTTTTTACCCGACTGCGAAAAAAGGAGGATCATTTTTTTCGAGTGTATGAATGTATGTATATTTCTTGTGCACGCCCTAGAGCCTAAACAGCTGAGCGTATTTTTATGTGTTTAGTTTCAATGGATTCGTCTTATTCGTGATAGTAATACTGGGTACATTAAACTTAAAAAAAGAACAAAATTAAGCATATATGGTGTCAAAAAGTAATCTCAAAAAAAATTTCAAAATACATCCAGTGTAGTATCAAAATAAAGAATTTTTAATGGTGATTACCTGTTACTTTTTTGGTCCACTTTCCTGTTGTTGATCTCATCATGTGACCAGTCCATTTCCATTTCAACGTTCGTATTTTTAGAGTGACATCTGCTACTTTGGTGATGCTCCTAATTGTTGTAGCTTTCCATTTATCTTTCAACCTTAGTCCCAACATACTTCTTTCCATTCCTCTTTGGCATACACCCAGCTTGTACTCAATTTTCTGTGTTAGTTGCCAGGTTTGGCTGATTAATATTTCATAAATATATACGGACTCATTCACGCACACGATTAGACCGTAGTTAGACTAGGAATTTATGCTCACTAACTTAAACAAATGACATCATCATTATCATCAGCCTATCGCAGTCCACTGCTGGACATAGGCCTCTTCAATTGTACGCCACTTACTTAGATTCTTGGCTTTACTTTACGTTAAAAAAACGAATGTTACTTTGTGTCAAAAAACATTAGAAGTTGAAATTCATTACTAATGGCCATTTACAGATAACATCTCATCTAACAAAAAATCCTATAATTTAAAACTATCTTTAAGAGATATCAAGTCTAAAATAACCTATTCGTAAATATGAATGAATACATTAGGTATATCAACATAAACCGGAAACACCAACAATGGGCACATCACACAAAATTAGTGCACGATCAACAAACATATCAGTGAGTTTCCCATGCCCTGAACTTCAATTATTATATCAAATCTCATCACTCACTTCATGGAGAAACGCTACAATGAAACGCAACGTTTTTAAATAAAACTTTTTTATGAACGCTTCACTAAAGTAACTGGTGAATGCGTAACGAACGCGTTACTAAAGTGTGATCTGGCGAGAAGAACGGAAGTTGATAGGGAGATATAAGTTAATGAAGATAGAATTAGAGAGAGTTACGTTTCGTATATTACTTTATGAGCACAAGAAAGGTGCGATCACACATTTTCTTTCTGTCTTTCTCTCATAGTTATTTATAAAAAAGTTTTACTTCAGTCGTTAGGCATAGACTGCTCTCGTTTTTTTTGAAGACATGAACGCCTATCTTAATTAACGCAAAAAGACTTCGGCATTAGGGCCGTCTTGAACGTAGCTATTACTCTTACCTAACAAAAAACCAGCATTGAGCAAATCCCCTCCACTCTGCTGTTTCATCCTTCTGACTCGACTTGAGTTGAAGGAATCATGGGCAACGATAGCATAACTACTTACCTCTGTATGATACATTTGATCCCATGCAAAACATTAATTTGCCTAAAACCGGCAAAATAATTATCTCCTATCCTATCCTTCAGAAGGCTGTATTTGAAGGGCTCTTTGAGAATAACAATGTTTCATATCTTGACAAAATCTTGATTATTTTTCATCATCATTATCATCAAAGACGTTTAATTTTTTTTTAAAAACAACTCCCGCATTAGGAATATACATTCCTGTACCGCGGGGATCTTCACAAACATACATGAAACTGACACAAACACCCATACTTAGAACAACAATTTATTGATCACACAAAGTGTTGTCCCATGTAGGATTTGAACCCACAACACTTGGCGCAGTAGGAAGTGGTGTGGCGACCACTGAAACCACTAAGCCAACCGTGCAGTTATAATAGTACACATCATCATCACCCTATCTCAAAGAGTCCTATTTCAACTGCTGGACATAGCCCATAAGCATGTTATTTTTGCTAATACTTATTTAAGTGGTGCATATAGGTAATTTAAAACGAATTTCAACATAAATTGAAAGGAAAATATAAAAAAAGTAGTCAAAAAATATTAACCAAGGCAGGTAAAAACGCTAGCATAAGAAATTCTCTTTTGTAATGACTAGTGCGTACGCCAAGACGATGCCAATCTCAGCGGATGCATCGACTTACGAGGTCCATCGTCACATAATCGCGTTTTTGTATTTAAATGCACGCGATTTGAATACAATGTATCTACTGCTACCAGATCGATCACACAGTTATGGGATGGGCGAGACGAACCGCTTAAAATACCCTGAACAAATTTCAACTTTGTGTAGTCTTACTATATAGTTTCATTTTTAACCATCACAAAAGTTACAGTTACGACTTTCCTTATTGAAGCTATTGAATCAACCAAAGTTTTCACACCATTGAAGTCGTTGATTGTTCTCTTAAAGTCAATAAGCCTTTGAAATGATAATAGTGTTCTTTTGCAGGGATTTAAAAGAACAAAAAAATGGTTAATATCAAATAATACTTAAAAAACTGCGCTACAAATTGAACCTAATAATCCACAATTTTTTTAAACGTACTTATTATAAAAATACCGCTTCCAACAACAGGAAAACAACTAACTGATTAGCTTATGACTAATAAGCATAAACGAAAAAAACTGAGAGGTCGCCTTTTATAAAATTATGATTAACTTAAATTGGTACCCACATCCCTAATTCCAGAAATTGATATTGACGTAAAACACAGGAGAGAGACACGAGCCACAAATAAAAAAAAACCCTGATATTATCGTAACCACCTCAATTTAACCACAAAATGATGTCATACAAAAAATACCAAGTTAAAAAGACCGACCTCACGCATTTTTGAATAGAATTCGTAAAAGTCCACGGGGTTCCCTAAAAAATGCATTTGAATACAGTAGTCCTATTCCCAGGTGTATGTTGGACATTTTTTTTTGACATGTCACAGATCTTTATCAGAAGGATGGATTTAACAACCTCGTAAGCGCGATCGTCATTTTTTTATTTTACTTTTTTATTTTAACGCGTCAAACCAGTCACATCGAATTAGATAAATCCTTTTAGCCCAGCATTGATTCTTGGGTGAGAACTTTTTTGGTCGTTAAAAAATCAAGGTTGGTTATTTTGAAACGTGTGTTTTAGAGGGTAACTTTGTCCTTTTAAATCTTAGTTGGTTTAAAAATAATATCTGTAAGTTAACATTTGTAGAACTCCTGTCTAAAAAGATAAGTTTACGAGATTATACCGCTTTTACCGTTTTCTGTCTAATTCCACATGTTTGGAATACTATTATACTTAATAACTTAACACTTTGTAATCTTGGAGATGATATTGATATGCATTCTGTATTCACCTTTTATTAGTTATACAATCAGTTTTAAACCCATAATTTATGTGTATTTTGCAATAAAATATTGTATGTAACTGTTGATGGATCAAATGAATAAATATTAAGTTACTTCAGAATATGATTATTTCATACTAGCACTGACACTTATTTAATCTGATTTAGAGGGTCTTCAATTAATCATTATTAAATTAATAAAGATAAAAGATATAATAAACATTCTATTTAGTCATTTCTAGACAGTAGAATCATTGCATTTGCATTTACCATGGGGAGTGCTCCGAGGAATTGTTCGGGCTGATTCCTGCCACTTCTTTCCGCCATCGTCCTACGCAACAGAAATTTCATCCCTATCATCTAGATGGTTGGCAGTCCACAACTGCGCGCTTTTCAAGGAACTTTCTGCCTCGCACAACAAAACTGTGGAATTAAATGTCGCCTGCAGTATTCCCGGATCAATACGACCTTCAAACCTTCAAAAGCGTACGCCTTCTTAAAAAGCCAGCAACGTCCTTGTGACGTCTCTGGTGTTGTGGGTGTCCATCGGCGGTGGTAATCGCTTACCATCAGGTGATACGTCCACTCGTTGGCGACCTATATCATACAAAAAACTACGCTGAATTCAGCACGAACAGGCCGGCTCGACCGGGATGTTAGCCTTTCACAGAAGACCATCCTAAAATGACATCATTCATGCTGTCGTATTTCGTTGGTGAGTGTGGGACCGGAGACCCACTGATGCAGAGACATCTCAATAGGTCACCACCATGCTGCATTGTTGCATTGTCTGAATTTTTGATAAATATTGTAATTACTACTTTTGGATTCTGCTCAAGCTTGCCTTCAGATAGGGCAGACACTTTAGCAGTCCTATGTAAAAAAGCATTTAACTAAGAATTCATCAAACTTCTGACGTCATAAATAGCTTTAAAAAACAACTGAACATCAAAACATTATAAATAATATTATAAAGGTCCCTCCCCACTGCAGCAATATTTCGTAAAAACACTTGTACCTAAATAAACATAAAAAGCCATGAATCACGGAGCATCAGAACTAAAACAAGTACTATCTGTTCACAATGGTACAGTCGAGAACATTTGTCACTGTAAACAACCAATTACACAGTGTGATCGAACCCTAACAAGTGGCAGACAAAAGCGTTTAAAACGAAGCCCTCTTGTGACAGATTGTATAAAGAATAATTATTGTTTATATGGAAAGAATAATAGTTTTGGCAGTTTATATGTATTTGTGGGTATGCTTGAGTTCCACCGCTACGTCTAAACTATTAATGTTAATGAATGAGGTTTCAATAGATTCGTAATTGATTCGGAGGTCACCTTAAGCAGTCGGTCCCGGTTGTTATTATAGGATCCATTGGGCGGCTTGAAAATATCCAACGACAAGATTACTTAGCTCAAGAGTGCGGGCTGAGGACTGGCGATATAATGCTGTGGCTTCGTTATCTTGTCATTGTATGTTTTTAAGCGCCCAAAGGCCTCCAAAGCTTTGCGACTGTCATCCTATGATAACAACCGGGACTGACTGCTTAACGTGACCTCCGAATCACAGTGACCCCTAGTTTTATTATTTCTATGCTCTTTATTTATATGGTTTTTGGAAAAGAAGTATTAATTCAAATGTTTTATTAGCCACCACATTACCACCATTGTTATTTTTTTATTTTATATGTTCCGATTAAAATTTTACCATTTTGGCAGTGTAATAAAACAATTAAAACATTTAAAAAAGCTTCTCCTAAACAGCTACACCGATTTGGATTAAATTTTGTTTGTGTATTCAAATAGGTATCTGGATCATTTAATAACAGAATGATGCTGCTGTTGGTGCAACATTGATTAATTCTAAAGTGGAACGAAATTCGTCGAATCAGTTAGTTTGGTATAAAATGTTCATGTATACATAAATATTATAAAAAGATTTTAATCCAAGTAAACTTGACATTAGTTTAATTTAAGAGATCTGTTTGAAAACCCCTCACTCAGGGTTCAGACTACATCACTCATGAGACCAGTAAAAACAAATGTTCCTATTCATTGTTCGATATCATCAATAATTCTGTGGCCCCTAATCTGGCGATCTAATCATACATCATCGGCGACCCATCTGCGTGTTTATACGACACTGCTAAAGTCGCCAGTGTTCACCGACAAACCAGTTGCTACCCCAACAGCGTGGAAACGTACGGGAATCTAATAGTGGCGTGACGTTTTTGTTTTTTATCGTATTAGTTCATTCAGATTCTTAGTTTCAAATTTTAATCACAATGTTACTCGTCTGTAAATAGGATGTAAAAAGTGCCTGAGAAATAACACACTAATAAGAAAAATACATCATTTAGAATATTATGTTTTCATAGAGAGCAATCCTTTTGCCATCAAACAAGCAAATGAATTTCTTAATAAACATGGTAACATACTATTAAATACATACTAATTAGGCAGGTAGGAGCTGGATATGAGAAGCCGAGGATCGAACGAAATGGCGTGCAATAGGAGAGATCTATGTCCAGCAGTGAACTGCGATAGGCTGATGATGATGATACTAATTATCCAAAAATTACACCCAGAAAAATTTTGTGATTAGCATGACTACTAGCAGTAACTGTAGTGAGCAAGAAAGTAAGTTTATTTTCAATTATACCTGCGAAAACCATAGTTGTGCTAACACCTTTTAAGTAGTGGTATGCATGTTTTTTATACCTAGATTTAAAGGTTACCCTTTATATACTACGCTTAATGTCTAATTATATAAACATATGTTAGAAGATCTAACAGAAACGTACCTTTTCAGTGCTTGTATGTTTCTACTAAAATTCTCCAGAGAGAAGGGGAAATTAAATGACAATTTTAACACTGCTCTGAACTCGTAAAACATCCATCAACTACTCAAATAGTCTTTTAATTCACACATATGTGGAATAAACTTTAATTTGCTATTATTCATTCAAGCATAGGTATATATATATACATTTGTATTTATGCTATATTTATTTGATCCCCAATTGTTTTTGCCATAAATATTATGATTAGGTATGCTAGGTAGGTTATCCTAATTGATATTCCTGGTTTTGGAAATAGTAATAGGCTATGGTAACATTTTTTTTGTGGACTCTTTCTGCCAGTGGACAGCCTGGAGGGTCTTTTGTGTTGTGGGGAGTACAATTGTATAATTATAGAGTGATAGAGGAAATTCTAAACATTTTCTAGATGTATGCGTCGGATTTTCATCAGTTCAAATTATTGTACGATTGTTCTAAACGTATAATAATTTGCCTCCTTATATCATCTCGCAAGTAAAAGTCTTGTTAAAATTGGTTTAGACTTTCAAGAGATTAGCCGGAACAAACACACTTCTATTTTATTTAAGTAAGTAGTAGTATGTAAATGCGTTTATCGGCTGAATACTGTAGTACAGGTTCTGCTTAGTTTGGTACCTGACGGCTGCGTGTGGGATATGTGATGTGTGAATTTATTATTATTATTAAGAAGAGATAATAAATTTTCTAGTAAGCCATTACGACAATGTTAGGCTCTAGGTTCTTGTGTCTATTAATTTCTAAACATTTAGGTTCTTTTATGATGCTGTATCAGAACGACTGGTGAAAATTTCATCACCAGAACATCCAAGAAAATAGGAAATCTGAAATACTTTCATTCACCATTAACCCTCGTAAAAATACACATAGAAATTTTTAAAAAAATGTCTCTATACCACGGACCCATAACCCTTCTACGCTTATAAAGGACAAAAATCGTCCCATCAAAATTGTCGGTGTTAAAATACACCCCTATTATATTTGTGCGGCTTCTTACCCTAACTAAATACACAATTTGGAAGCCGAAATTGTATTAATAATAATCTTTCTTTTTGATGTCAATAGTAGTTTTGTATGCTTTTTATACATTTAAAAAAAGATCAATTCCTTTTGTGGAGTGAAAACCAATTTAGTAAGTGAAGTATTGACAAACTCATACAATTGGGTGAATGGATTGAATGGTTTCGTTATAGTACAATTTATATTATAAAGGCAGAATATAATATGGTGATACTCAACACATATTACCTGTTTAATGGTTCTTATTCAAAAGCCTACAGCTCCCTATAAGCTTTGTATTACTTTTAAGACTTCATATAATAGATTGAGCAAAGGTTATTATATGTTCCCCTGAAAGCTTTGAAAACCTATGAAACATTTTAGTTATTAGTTATGCTTTTATTCTTAAACTATTGTGTAAGATAGCTTTTTAAAAAGTGCCAACTTATCCCAGAAGCGGCAAACAAAAATGGAATAGAAACTATGAATTTTCTTTCAAAGTGTTCCCAGCTTAATTTGTGACAAGACGGCTTTGAGTGACACATATTTAAATATATTATTTTAATTATCTTAAAGCTAATTAGGTTTTACCATCTTCTTTTTAGATTTATTCATTCCAGGCTGATTGTGACGGGCAAAGTCGAAGGCGAAAGACTCAGAAGCTATAGTCCATTGCATTGATCAGATCAAGTTTGCAGTTGTTCTCGGCTCTAAAGTCCATACCGCAATACGCACTGCTCAAGACAGGAACAGGTAGCGAGCTGTTACTCACAAAATGACTTGAAATAATCCGATCTTCAGTCGGAGGCGATCTCTCGCTGCCGGCCGTCGTTCGCTCCATGGCCGGCGGCGAGAGCAGTTTTACCGCGGTCACGACCTTCTGCGAGGAAGTCATCTCGCAGAAGGAGGCGGCGGAGAAGGTCCGGGAGGACGACCTCCACTCGGACCCGATCTGTCGCCGGCGAACCGGGCGGCGGAGGCGAAATAGCTGATTCGGCAGGTTGCCATCTCATCAAAAGAAAAAGAATATATTTTATCAGTAAAATATATTCCAAATGTTTTTATGATCTGCAAATGTATGTTTCGGAATTTGAGTGTTTTCTATGGATAATATGTGATATATCGGGCAATCTAAATGACGGTGTGTGCCAGGTGTCCCAGATTTACAAAAAAAATTTGCTATAGTTTCATGTTATTTACATAAATGGTATTTAAAAATCGAACTCCGATCTTCTTTTTTCTCCTGCAATTCTCTGTAACTGCTATTAAACTTTTAGTTTATCACTTTTTGTGCCCTTAATTTATCGGTTACATCTCGTGAAGAACTCTCATGTCCATCAAATCTCCACTTCAACAAATTGCTAACACACCAGTTGTACAAGAGATAATCCAAAACATATCGGTAACGTAACAGTTGTGGCCCCACACCTCGAGTACCCCGGGGTGCCCTTATACGCAATATGGCGAGGGATGAACAGGATGAACTAGATTTGATTATGGCCATCGGGCTTAAAGACGGGATTCAAATAGATTTTGGTGGGCGATTAATTTATGAAGTGTTTGTCGCACTTACATGGCAAGAAATAACCTGTATTTTGAAATTTGATGTAATTAAATATTATAATATGACTGCCTCATTGGTCGTGATGTCTCGAGTTCGATTCCCGACCAAACATTTGTATGCTCTGCAAATATTTGTATGTTCTGTAAATATCTGTTCTGGAGATTGGGTGTTTTCTATGTATAATATGTATGTATTTACAAAAAAAAGTTTATATGTATTTATATCAGTTTTCTAGTACCCATAACACAAGCTCTGCTTAGCTTGGGACTGGATAGTATTTTGTGTGATGAATGTGCAAAAATATTATTAAAAAAAAATATGATAATACGTCTGTGATTGAATTAAACCAGACCCAAATTGAAATATAACTTGGACAAGGCTTTCGGCTTAGAGGTCTGGGTTCGTCCAAACAAATAATTACGTGACAAGCTTTTTATTCTACGTCTGGGTAATTTATCTATTGTATGTTTATATTTAGTAATGTATAAGTATGCTCATCTCCAGTCTGGATAACCAGACTATGATAACATAGTATAAGTTACCAATTGTTACCATGGTTACCATAATATAATAATATAATGTCTAATTTAGAATCAGAAAATCGTATGTGAGATATGGTATTACTGAAAACTTAGCCTAAAGAATTGTCTATGTTAATGCTTTCTAGCTTTTTTCCTACCCATCTCAGTGTCTACTACGGAAGACACACAGATATCTGGTAGGAAAATAATATAAGATCCCTTTATAAGAGGACCAGTCCATCTTAGTCTCTTAATCTAATAATCAGTCTATTTTTTTTTACTTATACTAACATGGCTCACTCAATGACTGCCTAGTGGTTGTCGTTGGTCTAGTGGTTAGTGTAAGCGACTACAGATTAAGAGGTCTTGGTTTCGATTCCCGG
The DNA here is from genome assembly GCA_003709505.1 of Hyphantria cunea. NCBI lineage: Eukaryota > Metazoa > Arthropoda > Insecta > Lepidoptera > Erebidae > Hyphantria > Hyphantria cunea. The sequence continues at coordinate 819,322 of PKRV01002418.1, forward strand.
GTCGGACTGCTGTTGGGTTTTCTTACAAGAAATTCTTAATAGCAGCCCGGAGTATAGAAAGAATATGGCGGTGTTTCCCGCCCGTGCCTCGGAGAGCACGTTAAGCCGTCGGTACCGGTTGTCATGAACAACTATGGCTATCGTTATTGGGAAGTCAGTGCCTTCAAATACACTGACAACTAGATCTATATCTATATAGTTCTTAGAATTCAGTTCACCCTTAGGGTTGCGGAGGCCCGATGCCATGATACGTCTGCTCGTTTGCCAGCTATATCATAAAAAAGGTTAACATCAAAAAGAAAGGAAAATCATGACTTAATTTTTATGTTCAGTATTTTATTAGAAATTAAAAAAAAAACATTGCGAGTAATCAATGGAAAACCTCGTGAGTTCGACTTTAGGTCAGAGATCATGGTTTTCGTTCAAACATCTCGTGGGAAAGTCATTAGATGCTAAGCAATCCTTTCATTGCTATTAAATGACATTGTGATATTATCAGCGAACACCTATCATTTTGTGAAAATCTTACAGAAATTTACTTCAATCAAACAGCCTTTAATTTCCACTGCTCGAAAGAGGTCTCTCTTTAAAAGGAGCTTTTGGCCTACATCATCACCATCATCATCAGCCTATGACAGTCCACTGCTGGACTGTTCCAATTGGAACAGTTGCACGACACTTGGTTCGATCCATGGCTTCTCGCATCCAGCTCCTGCCAGCCGTCTTGCGCAAATCATCACTCCATAGGGCCTGTGGACGTCCTACACTACACTTTGGCTTACTATACCACACGCATAAAACCACCCAAAAAGACACATATTTAGAAGAAAGGACCCACTAAATCTAGGAGCAATGATAGCATCACAGCTATGACGATAGATTTGTAGATGTTCATAGGCGACTTTACATCCGGTTAACTGTCGTTTGTCTCCTAGCATACCATACTTAATATTATACTTAATTATACTTTTTATACTTAATATTAAAAATTCGAAAGTAATTCTGTGTTTCGTTCCATCTGTCTGTCTGTTGCACCGATTTTAATTAAGTTTGGTGTGGAGATACTTTGATTTTTAAGGAAGGACTTATACCCTGGCGGAGTCACAAAACAAAACAAAAACAACAACCCATAATGTCCCACTGCTGGGCTCGGGTCTCCTCTCAGGAGAGGGTTAAGGCCATACGTCCCCACGCTGGCCAAGTGCGGGTTGGGGACTGTGTGGGGGCGGAGTCACGGTGCTGGCAAAAGCTTGTATTAAAAACTGTACGAATGGCGTACGTGTTGATTTATATGATCACCTCGTCGCTTTCTATGTCGCTGAAGTATTAGCATGTATAAACTGTGGGTCTGATCCCAGCACAGGACAAAACAGCACAACAGTTTGTAACTTTACAAATAAATATAATAATAATATAAGTTCTGTGTAGGGGACTTCCCCCGACACAGATTTTATTTTCAAGTGCGAGAGGTGTCTTTTGAACATTATAAAATTAAGTCATTATAATTTGCGGTTTTAAATTAACGTGATCATTTAAAAACACTGTCGCGAAGTTAAATTCATACGTCAGACCATATCAAAAAAAAACAAAAAAGAATGAATACGATGAAATTTGAATTGCGAAGCATGAATCCCCTTTTGATTGGCGAAAAGATAAACCAATAGAAGGGTGGTTATTGTAACAAAATCTGGCAGTTTCACGATAGCGCTTGGAGGGTGCAGCTTCTGACGTGCATAGATAAGCTTTAATGCAGCACGTATCACAGCTAGGGTGCTTGTTGACTTTATGGGATACTAAATTTAGAAAAGAGGCATTTAAATTTGAATAATGGCTTCGTCACTTAATCTTTGCTTGATGTTTTAGAGTTCCTTATCGAAATTTGCGAAACCGGGTGTCTCTTGGCGCTTTGTAGGTGATATCAGTGCTTCAAAGAATCTAAAATTGCAATGGATACCATCGCACATTAATATTAAGGGCAACGAGGAGGCGGGCCGATTACCCAAATTAGCGATAAATGAAGGGAATAATATTAATATTCAGCCACATTCCTTCGAGTTATTACATAAATTCAAAATTAGTTGTTACAAGGAATGGAAATAGTATTTTGATGAACAGTCGAAAATAAAAGGAATTTGGTACATGACTATTCAGTCCGAGCCTCCTCATATACCATGATTCGGTAATTTAGAAATAAGTAAGTCGTGGGTAGGCTCATAGATTATGTTCTGGACACATTCCGTCAAAAAAATTTGAATATCTAATGCGTAGAGCTAACTCACCAAATTGTGAGATGTGTAACATTGTGGACGATGTTCAACATTTGTTGATGGAATGTGTCAAGAATCAATCTGAAAGAAATTTAGTGATGGAGCAGTTAAACCTGAATTATTTGGATGTGGGTATAATTCAAAGTGCTATAGCAACATCAAAAAAAGCTACAAAATTGTACAGTATAATATATCATATTTCAATTGTTATTTGAATAAGTTAAGACCTTTTGGGACTGGCATACCTTAATATGGTAAAAGTCCCTTAAAAATACAGAATAAAAAAACGATACATATATGCCCAGACAGAGAATAAAGGATCGTGCAATTAATCTATTTCTTCCAGGTGGAATTGGAAACCACAATGCATTGTTAGAGTAACAATCAAAGTCACCAGAAACACCTAGTATTTACTTAGATATCAAAATTAAACCTCACAGTTGCATAGTTTGCAACAATATCTTATGTAATCTTTTTTTTTTAAAAAAAGAGATAACTCCCGCATTAGGAATATACATTCCTGTGTCACGGGGATCTTTACAAACATACATGAAACGGACACAAAGTACACCCAGACTTAAAACAACAATTTATGGATCACACAAAGTATTGTCCCATGTAGGATTTGAACCCACAACACTTGGCGCAGTAGGAAGTGGTGTGGCGACCACTGAAACCACTAGGCCAACCGTGTAGTCAACTCTATGATTTCTATTAAACTATATATGAAATAGTTTAATAGAAATCTTTTCTTTTATTTTTGTGATGCTACTTATAGCTCAGAATATGTAATAAATTACACTTGTTTTCGATTTCCAAGCCACCACTTTTAGAAGTGACAACTTCTTTAGGCGCGTTGAACACATTTTAGGTAAACAAAATCATGGAACTCGCGTCACCGAACGTTTTCCATGAGCATACTGTGTATATATTGTAAACAGATATACCTCCGTACATTTCACATCTATCTGCAATCCCCAAAGACTACCCTGCATTTTTAAAATATATTTTCCATTATAACATACGGAACCCTCAAAACTATTGCCAGTTATTTTTTATTATCGTATAGTAACGTACGCCTAGTTCATTTGCATGCCGGTGTCTATACGTCAATCACAGAAATAAATCGTCGATTGACTGATTGATGATCGGCGATGAACGTTCATTCACTCGTTCACTACCTGCATGACAGGTACACACACTATTTTTTTTTATTGACCTGGCGTGATGAAATGACCCAAGTGAAGTTTCGAAATTACTTTAAACTGTTCTATTTGAGAGTAAATTGTAATTATTGTTTAGGAATTAAACTTTATGAAAATGGAAAATAACTGTTATAAATTATTGGACTGTTAAATCAATGAACTCGTGATTTATGTATCATTTTATTCTTTTAATTGAGTAGTCTTCAATTAAGTTTATCTAATTTTAAATTTATTACAATATGTTGTAATAAAAGTCGAACTATTACTGATGGTATGTAGCTTTCTCACGTTAAAAGTTTTCGATTGTATAGACTGGTTTAAAATTATAGTATTTTATAAAAAAAAAATTAATTAGTGAAATCCAGACTTCGCAATTCGAAAGACATCTTATTCATCACTAAAGTCCTTATTAGAAGACTATTGAACAATGGTCTTTCTTTAGAAAGGAAGTTTTATCCTTTGCCACCACGTTGGCATATTATGGGATTTCTTTCAGATTTTCTTCTCTGGTGTACTGCAGAGAGTCGTTACGTTGTTACTAGAACAGATTGGAAACTTCAGGGAAACCTTTTCAACTTTTTTTTAACCATTTGTGGTTTTAAATATAATGTTATTGGTACTGGTATCGTCAATTAGTGAGTTTCGTACCCTGGACATTTAATAAGGGTATGTAGTTGATGTTATACATTCATAGTTTCTTTTAGTTCAGTGTGCCTACTATGTGTACTCTGTGGCGACTTCCACATACAGCGTCAACATAAAAATATATGACAACGCCATCTATCGAAGAAATATCGAACTACGGAGTAACAAAGAAAACTAAGAAACTACCAATCTTGAATCGCGCAATATAAATTCTCGCACCGATTAACATATATACAACTTCCCAACATCAATCGTTGGGCAGTGGCCCGCCAGGCATGATCTCCTAGCCTGGTCGGAGGATCCTCCCTTTGTGTTGGAGGAATATGTTACCCGTTCCTCCACAGTGGTGACCCCGACATGGTTGGGGAAGCAGCCTTCGAAGGAGCAGATCAACAATCAGCGCGCCACCATCATGTTCACTCCCACAGCAAGTCTCAGCCAGCCAGCAACCTCGGCCTCAACAGGGATACACCACATGCAGGAAGCGACCGCTCCAGCCTGGTTTACCCCTACGGCCTCAACAACGTCTAGGCACAGGACATTGCAACTACGGTCCACGTAAGCAAAGCATTTTTCTCCCGTCTATGCAGCAGCCAGCCACTACGCAGCAATCGCCTCGACTCTCTGGGGACCTCACCGCAGCACCGCGCACCGCATGCGATTCCGACTCACTGGGATCAGCGGATTTCAGCCCCGACTCACTGGGACTAGCGGCATTCAGTTCCGACTCACTGGAACTTGCGGCACTCAGTTCCGACTCACTGGAATTATTCACTCCTGGCACTGGCAAGCTCCGCAACAGAGCACAGATAGCTGACTCATCAATCGACCTCCGGTCTTGGAGGGGAGTGATGTGGCGCCTTCCACATACAGCGTCAACAAAAATATATGACAACGCCATTTACTGAAGATACATTGAACTACGGAGTAACGTAGTGTACGAAGAAGCTACCAATCCTGCATCGCGCAATAAATGTTCTCGCGCCGATTAACATATATACAACTTCCCAACATCAACCGTTGGACAGTGGCCCGCCAGGCATGATCACCTCGCCTGTTCGGAGGATCCTCCCTTTGTGTTGGAGGAACATGTGGCCCGTTCCTCCACAACTCTTTCCCTAATATCTTCCGCTGTTTTCTATCACTAGCAGCTCTACTCTACTTCTCCCATCTTTTTCCCTGCTGCTTTCAGCATCTTTAGAAGTTAAGCAGTTAAATACAAATCAAGACAGTTTAAATTATCGTGGGACATCCCTCGTGTCATTCAGTATGTTCGTTGGTCACTGCTGTTGATTGTCTCACAGACATTCTTAATTCATGTCTATAATATCTATACGGAAGGTATTAAGGATTCATATTTAACTAACCATATTTTGATACAATCCAAAAACCTCTCTTAAACACACACATTATGGAATTGTATCTGCAAACTACAGATAAAACATTCGATTTACGAAATAATAGTTGCGCACACAACCCTAGGTCATTAACACTAAAATACCTCATCATATCCACAATATCATAGGTAATTTCGCCACTAACTGTGTTAAACCCAACATAGGGATCGACCCTACAACATAAATCTACAGTGAACATTAAAACACCGCCCATTAAACGAAGGAATTGCCCTAAAAATGCCTCGAACATGTGTCCGACTGCGACCTGTCATCGTGGCTGGCAACACAATAGCTTAGAATTATAATTTTTGTGTTTGCAACACGGCGACATACGCGCACTGCGGGGTTCCGTAACGCCCCTGATTGTTGCCGATTTGCACACTATTCTTTTGCCAAATTCATAAATTGAGTAGGCTTTTGAACCTCTTCGATTTGTAGGTTAAATATTAGGACCTCTTAGAGGTAAATATAGTGAAATTGTTGAAATACAGGTGAAAGAGTTATTAGATAGTATTTAAATATTTGTAAGTTTAACATTCATAACAAAACTTTTTATTGATCCATAACGTTAACATGCCGAAATTACAGTTTTACGACTTATCCAACATCAAAACCCCTTAAAAATGTACAGTTAATGAATAAAGTAAAATAATTACCTAGTTGTATTAATGCCTGTTGATGTAAAGAATAATGAAGATGAGTTTTCTCGATAGCTCTGAGTCGCCGAGATATCATATGAGACCTATTGAAAATAAACAAACAACAAAACCCTTAATACTCATCCTATTATTTGGTTATTTCAATTAAAAATATCAAGGAATTGTTTGGACGGAATAGAAAAAAAAAAACAAAACGCCGTTCTATTTTTTAGTCTATGGCCACCATGTCCTTATAAACCAAAGCTCAGGACGCACCGCACGAGTTCTTTGCTCGCGGAGGGTAGTGTTTTGTGCACACAATAATTAGCCTCTTTGCACTAATGGCACGACAAATGGTAATCTCGCTCACTTAATGTGCTTATTATCTAGTGTTGTGGTACAGATTGATGTCAATGACAATAGACTACATGACAGTATACATTCTATTAAAAAAAAAGCAATGACATCTAAATTTGTATTACTTATAATTGTATTTAATCTGCCAACACCTACATATTATTTTATTACACGTTTAATTCACACTTATTTTTTTAAATGGTCTAAAATTTTCTGATTTTGGTATATGTATTTTGCCGTGGGAGAGCCACGCTTCGGGATGAATGGGCCGACTCGACCGGAGTATCGCAGAAAACCGATGTGAAACAGATCTTGCGCTGTGTTTCACTGAGTGAGTGAGGATACCGGAAGCCCAAACCCGAACCCCTTTCCTCCATCCCCCTCCCCATTCCCCAAAGGCCAGCAACACACTGTGACGCCTCTGGTTTTGCAGGTGTCTATGGGCGGCGCTAATCTCTATACGTCTTCCCGTTTACCCGCTATTCCAAATTGTTTTTTTTTTGCACCACTGAAAAAATGTTTGGGGATCCATCGGTGTGTGTTTTTATACTTATCTTTAAAACTTTTAGCTAAAAATATTTCAAAAAAAATCATAAAAATGTCAATGAAACAACAGCTATAAACAGAAAAAATATTTCATTTTCTTAATATCTAGAGATTATTATAAAGGTTTTCTGGCCTTGAACTTTTAAAAAATCAAATAATACGAGTATATCAAGTGGAATAAAATCTCCTTTCTGAGACATAGGCCGCTCCTAGAAATTTCTCTTAGAAAATGGTATCAAAGCCTATTGATGCGAAAACATATATTCTACTCTCTCTGCTCTAAACTACTCTCGGTGGCAGTAGTAGCGCCTCGGGTTCGATTCCCGGGTCGGACCAAATGTTTTTATGGTCTACAAATATTTGTTTCGGAGTTAGGGTTTCTATGTATAATATTATTATAATTATATATATTTACAAAAAAAGTATATATGTATTTATATCAGTTAACTCTGCTCTGCCCTAAATAAGTAAGCTCTGCTTAGCTTGGGACTAGATGGCGATGTGTTAGAGTCCGAAATATTTATTAATTAAAATATTTAATCATAGTTAAAAACTACAATAATGCATTATATAGTTTTTTTTTAAATTAAATAAATATTTCAAGAGCTTTCCTAGCATATACCCTGTAGTACATTTCATACAACATTGCACCGTTGAGTGTGCGCCTACTGAGTGAACTTCAGTTAACAGCTGGGCACTAACTACACAAAAACTGGCGCGTGCTGCCAATATGTTGACGCTCCGGGTGGCGTCCTACAAATATTTAGGGCAGGAAATATTTGCCCGTTTTGTTACAAATGTGTGGAATAAAAAGTATGTAATTATCACAAGCACCAGTTAATTATTATCTATATTTAAGAATGCAAAGTTACCAGGCTATTCACGTAGCTATAATTCCCCGCGGAAATCTTTGATTCTTTTGAAGTCTTACAGTTTTTACTTATAATTGCCTTTTTCATATCTATATAACTTTAGATATATGTAGGGTTTTTTTTGTGATCATTGATTGATGTGAAAGATGACAGACGTAAAGTTTAATTTCAAATCATTTTGTGAAATTTACGTCTATCATCAATCCACAAGTAATTTATACTTGTGTATTTTTTATATAGATCGAACTAAGTGGCGTGAAATTGGAGGGGCCTATGTCCAGCAGTGGACTGCGATAGGCTGATGATGATGATGATGATGATGATTTTTTATACAGTTAAAGTGAACAATGAGACGCTGCAGTAAACTTATTTATATTCAGCTTCCTAGTCCGCTTCATTTGGTGATATTTGTTTCGAAATATATCTAAGGTAAAGCGAGGTCCTTTAGTACAACCTAATTCAAATCTTTAATACTAAGTGTAGGTATATTTTGTAACTAACCTAACCTAACATCGTTTTAAAGTGACCTAACATCATTTCAAATGTATTTCTTTATACGTAATTACATAAGCAATCAAAATTCTATGTTGTGACGCAGTTCCAAAAACATAGATCCGTGTACCTTACCGGATGGCTTCATAAATGTTGCAAATTAAAAAAAAATGTTTCAAACCCTTTTAGACCCCCAACAAGTCGGAACTGGCAGATTCTCTTGTTATATTTTTCTAACATAGCAGAGACAAAGGCCGCCCATTGGGACGCTCTCGACAAACTCACAAAATGCTCTGCAAACTTTGCACAGTGGGTGCTCTTCTCGCTCCCGGCCAAAATATTGTTAAGGGCACTTCAGCCTGTGAGGATACTGTAGCCGATAATTTTTATAATGCTCTTCACTTAAGTTTGAAGTTTGAAATAAAATAGAAAATGGATTTGGGAATTGACAATGAGGAGTTTATACCTTTATTAAAGATAGGGAATGGCCAACATGGTATAGTAAGTCAAAACCTTTTTCTTAGGAGAGACCTATGTCGCACAGTGAACCTTCAAATTAATGGAAAGTAATATCTACATTTTTTAATGTAGATACATGTTTTGAATGTATTTTGATCAATACTTTGTTGCTTCACTATCAATTATATTGAACTCAACTATAGAATTGTATTTTTACAGCAGCCGCAATTCAAACTAAATCGTGTTTACCCATTCATTTACCTGTGAAATATTTGACGTAAAGTTTTTGGAAATAAATATTATTAAAATTAGAAATTTTGCATGTAGGTTCTTTATATAATTTGAGTGAACGTTAAGAAAGGAATTTTAGAAATGCCACTCCTAAGAGGGTAAAATAGGGAAAGAAAATATCTACTTCTGCGTGAGCGAATTAGATATTTCGCCGACAAGAACTAGTTATATAAGATAAACTTTTAGAATAACTTCTTATATGAACTGATGTCATCTACTTTTGACCTATAAGATACTGAAAGTGAAATAACGTTTGAATTTCATCTTCCGTACTATATTTTTTATTTTATTCATTTAATTATTGTTTACAACAACCATTACACTTATTACAACCAATACAAGCTCTTTACAAATATTACTAAGAGTACAATTTCACGCTATAAGTAAACATAGCTTCCTCATATACATAAGGACTTAAACTACCAAGTTACAATACATTAAAACAAAAATTTTAATTAAACTTATCAAAATTAAATACTATTCATTTTTTTTCTTTCTCATTCTGACAGTTCAGTTCTGCAGTGAACCTGTTCCTTGAATTTGTAAATGGATTGGCCAAAAATATCTAGATAGTAGTTAAACTTGTTGTATCCGCTAAGTCTAAGGTCCATCTTCACGTTATTTATTTCTACATATATGTTACGTAACTCGTTATGATCTGTTTGGGATGAAAATAACACCGCAACGATCCCGCCATACCTACAACAAAACTGGGTATGCGTCATAGTCACGAACGTCTAAAGACAGTCACATATTTCTAGTTCTTAGTTCATTCGGTCGTTAGTCGAAAATTCCATTTTCATTCTAACATTAGGTAGGTTCATGTATACGAAAGCATTTAAAAAAAATCGCAACTAACTGTGGGGGTTAGCCTCGATTAGCCAAATATTATAAGAGTTTGACCCTTGCATATAAATGAGGTATTTCCCGCGTCGCCGACCGAGGGTAGCTACCACCTGATCACGTATTCATGGGGTGATCACTGACGCCATAAAACATGCAGCTACGAATACTGGCATGTTTTTAAAATTAATAAAAAAATTAAAATCATTTTTTTTTAAATCAGTAAGTTGATATTTGTAACAATAGCTCATAAAATATAGCTTAATATGTATGATAGATTTCACAAAACTAGATTAGTGACTTCAAAGAATTAGTGAAAACGATCAATGTTGATAACATTTTGTTTAATTAGGATATCTACTTATGTAATAGCGCCATAAATAAGTATTTTAGATTTATTTTTCTTAAATCGTACAACCCATTCACATCGCATAAAGGACAACTTCCTGCCTACCCTAAGTCCTGCTACTTTCAAAACTTAACTCAAAAAATACCCCGAGGGATTTTTTTATTTTATCGATATCGCTTTTCATTTTCGAGAAATCGTCGGTTCAACGAGAAATGACACCGAAAAAACGTCTCATTCTTCGTCATTTTCGTATTTTTAGAAAAAAGGGTTATTCTTTTTCAAAAAAAATTTAACCTTCGACGAGAGGCATCTTATGACACCTCCATTGTTCACATAACCCACGTAAATTTCACTATGGCTCAAAATGGTTACCCTGCTGATCTACTAATAAGCGATCGAAAAAACATTTAAAATTTAAAAAAAATGAAATACGGGAACTAAAACTATAATATAACAGGGATACTAAAAATAACATAAATATTTATAGTCAAAGTCCCTTAGAAATGATGCAGTATATTATCTTAATAAGTATATATATCACGCCATTAAAACACAAGTAAAATATTATACGACTTTACCATAATACTATTGGCTTATTTTTAATGTTATATATATAAACGTATAAAGGAATTAAGAAATATCAGTTTTTTGATATTTCTTTGATCAATTACATAAATGTAATGCAAAACCTTTATTGAGACCAATACAAATATAGTAGATATTTATTCAATAGCCAGAACCCGTGATTAACGTACTAATTACGGGTTCACGGGCGATTGAGTTTGATGCTGGGTTTGTTATTTTTGAAATATATTGAAAGAGTTTGTTCTTTATGTCCAAGGGTAGCATATTGTAAAGTAGCATTCCATCGGAGGTTGTCATTATTTCAGCGTTGATAAACGCGCGAAAACTATGTTATTGCGTAAAACGTTTCATGTAAGTTTTCACCAAACCAAGAAAAGTTGTAAAATCATCAACATCTTTCAATAGTCTTGTGTTCATAAGCAAAATATTAAGGAGAGCCGTGGCAAAGAGGTCAATAGGTACATTATACCAATCCGGCAAGATCAATTAGGAAAGGGAAGCAAAAACCACACATAGAGAATAAACACAAAAACGAAAACTTAAATAAATTATAATTATTACCTAATTGTTTGAATACGTTTGTAAAACGAATGATTTTACACACACACAGATTACTAGAGAAAATGGGTACATCAATTTAAAAAATGTATCTCTGTGAACCGACTGCATGTAATAGTGATTAAATTGATTAATATAAATTAAAATAATAAATGGTTGATTAATATTCTAACTGGTTTGATGTTGTAGTCTTACTAATTGGATTGTTAAAATCAATTTTACGAACAGAATCGGCAGTGAATATTAAAATTATTGATCATTAAGCTTTGATGTAGTGATGGCTGTAAACCGTTGGTTATCATTACACTGTTTATTAACATAGAAAGTACTGTGTGGTAACAAGTAATATCACCTTCTTCCAATTCAGGAATAGGCTTTTTTTACGTGTAGAAACCCCCACGGGCCGTCACCCCGCTATGGTTTGCGGCGGTGTGTCTGAATCGGACCGGCTAAAACCACACGGTGTGCCACTCTGCGCCTGAGACGGGAGGGATCCGGGAACTACTGTTATTAACATATCCAAACCAATTCAAGAATAGACTAGAATAAACTTTATAGTAAAACCAGTTAAGATAATACATACTAGGGTATATTAAATCAATAACCATAAACAACTGTCTAGATGCACTATAAAGGTGGCACTCAAGGCGGCATTCTATCTTAGTATTTATTAACCTTATAACTCAAAAACTTCGTAGTGCGTATCCCCTGTATACCAAAGAACTCCAGGTATATTCGCATTTAAGCGAAGCAGATATAACACAAGCTATTAACTTAGTCAACTAGAACTTACAAGTCATAAAGTAGTGGTCTATGAAACTTGAATAGTCGATTACTTAAGCAAATTTGAAACGATCTTATTAGGCAACAAACACATAATGAGCCGATTCCATTTCACCGATCATCTTCAACGGTACATTCAGTTCAGTATCGTAGTTAAAGATCTGGGCACTGTACATATGGAGGCACTCGAACCACCACTAGACAGCATTTTAGAAAATGGTGATACAACGGCCTCACAGAAAACCCGAGTGAGTGAGGATCATCCCCCTCCCCATTCCAAAAAAAGCCGGCAACAAAGAACGGCGGTAATCGCTTACCATCAAGCGAAACGTCTATTCGTTTGCCCCATATTTAATAAAAATTGAGGTGTAGCCATTTTTAGAGATTAAAAAGTATTATTGTAAATGTTATAAATCGTAAGAGTCTTGAAATCGGTACCCACTGAAACATCTATTCGTCCAAACTATTATTTCTCATACATAATTTATGTGTTTATGTGGAATGACATCGACATCTTTATGAACATACTGCAATTTCAAATTATTTAAAGTAAAATAAATATACTTACAAACATACATGCTAACATACAGGTCACTCTAACAAAAGCGTTTAAAAAATTGCCTCGTCCATTTCATTATTTTTCAAAACTTATCATAAAAACCGGTACTTGCCATAACGATATTAGGATAATCTAAGTATGATTGGAGTGGGGAGCACTGTTGTTTGCACAGGGATCGTCTTTGGTGTTCCGGCTCCATGCTGATGGAGTATTTATTGAATTATTCATTTTTTTGTAATATCTAAATCTCTTTTCTGCTTAGATTAAGCGTTAGTTTTAGACTATGAACGATTTCTTTCTCTTCAACTTATCCTAACTTGGCGAAGCCATGTATACCCCGTTTCAAAACAACAAATGACATCGTTTCGTCGCGATTTTTTCAAATTTTTACTAACTTATTAAAAAAGGTATATTGCTTGTCCTATAATTACCATAAGACAGGCAATATACCTCTTCGTGTCAAGTGATAACAACATATATACAAGTATAAAATAGCATCAAAGTAAATAAACTCAGAGAAGCAACCAAATTAAATAGATTAAAAAGTAAATAGATTAGAACCTGTAAATTATCTGCACACACTTCTGCGCCACTAGTCAAATAGAAGTTTGAAATAAAAGAAAAAGAGCATTTTTGACTGCTAAATAGGTTTAATTTTTAAAACACTGACTCACAAATTTTTGTAGGCAGCACTCATGGCAGAAATAATATGAAGTACGGAAAAAACAAAAACCAAGTACGTACTTAGGTATAAAAAAAGGAAGGTACATACGTAAATTGTAATAAATCACATGAATAACTTTCTTTATTAAACGTAACATCTAAATAACCAATAGATCAACAACCAACCCATAATGTCCCACTGCTGGGCTCGGATCTCCTGTCAGGAGAGGGTTAAGGCCATACGTCCCCACGCTGGACAAGTGTGGGCGGCGGACTGGCAATACTACATTGTGGCTACGTAATCTTGCCGTTGGATGTTTTTAAGCCGCCCAAAGGCCTCCAACTAAGCTTCATGACTGTTATCCTATGTTAACAACCGGGATCGACTGCTTAACGTGACCTCCGAATCACCAAAAGATCATAATTGCAAAAATGATCTAAAATATAGGTGTTACAGGTAAAATCTAGCCAAGTACATAAGTAAAATTATTACTAAAACTAGGGTCAATGTTTTAATTGCTATCGATATATTGATAAGGTGGAGCAGTATCGAGACACTATTATTATCAACATTTTTTTGAAGTTAAACCAAGTTCACCAATCCAACATCAATACACTTAATCCAAAAATCAGATATAAATCTGTTAACCAAAATATATCCTAGTTCATTGTATTATATGTACCAACAATGGAACCCCATAAGTGGGGACCAAGCTAATAATTAGATTCGACCGTTTTTGTTGGATTTTACGTAAAACTGTATTCGACACAAAGGAAACCCAATATTGACGTCAAAAAATCACTGTAATTTCGCACTTCAGCCCGCCTCACACCAGAATACTTAATCAAGACCGAGGGAGTTATATTTCTGTTTCCGATACGAAATACTATAGCGTTTGAACACAGATTATCCAATCAGTTAAGATAAAAGACACGCTTTTTACTTGGCGTTCATTTTGGTTAGATTTAAGCGCCAAAATTTGACAGTTGTATTTTGACACTTGAATGTAGACCATAGAGCTGTGTTTAGTTTTTGTGCAGTCGTATTAAAATATCGTTTTTAAAACTGCCTATTCAGAACATGTCGTACGCAGGAGAGAAGCGCGTGGCGGTCACGTGATCGAGATTAGGCGGCGTATTCACGTCGAGAACACAAAGCGCAGGGTCGCAGGCGAGACGTCAATTGTGTAGGGATTGGGGGAGGAAATTCGTTAAGTTCGGTGGATTTAAATTATAAATTCGAAATACAACACTATTTGCATATCCCACGAGTGTAAAATTTATTTTTTACAATTATAATGACACCTATTTATGTCACGTTATAATTTGAAGAAGAAAGACTAATCGGAATTAAGAGGTAGAGTATAGATCGGTATCAAATTTGTATGACACTCAAAAACTTAAGTCAAAATTATGATTAAAAACTTGCATACTATTCCAACTCACAGACCTCAACAATGTACGTGAATAAGCTAATTTTTGAAATCATTTTCATATTTTTCATACAACCAATAACAAAAAATCCAACATATGCGTCATACCTACATACAAACACTCGAAAAACAAAACTCTCCTCCCGGCATAGACAGGTAAAATAGCAGTGTAGAGAGAATATCAACAAACAAAAGATCAGTAAATCTATCTATAGCCGGCAAGCAGAATTCATCGTGTGCGCCTGGGAGACTCTTTATCTTCCTGGTGTAATACGTCTGCCTAGGTCCCACAAGGTGGCGTTTTATCTCCTATACTTTTCACTATATTTATAAACTCTATCTCCAACTCATTAGCCTCATCCTTCATTCACCTTTATACAGATGACTTTCAAATTTATACACAAGCACCGTTGCATAAATTATCGGAAGCCTTGTCAACTATTAGTTTTGATGTGTGAATGAAGTACTAATAAAGAACTATGGAATTGTGGTGTATCCATTTAAGACTCCAGTTATTGTTGTGGGCAGTCCCAGATTGGTATCAAGACTGGACCACTTTGGAACATAACTTTTAAAGGCACTCCATTACCTTTAAGTTCCTGTGTTAAAAATCCAGGAATTTATATTATTATAATAATACATAAATAATAAATATCTCGGACATTGTAACACACAACTAAGCAGTGCTTGTACTATAGGTACTAAACAACTGATATTAATACATATATACTTTTTTTTCGTAAATACATACATATTATACATAGAAAACGCCCAATCTCCGAAACCAATATTTGCAGCTCATACAAATATTTGATCCGACTCAGGAATCGAACCTGAGACCTCAGTCGCATACGCTACCACTGCGCCAGTGGCAGTTAATATTGATAACACCTTTACTTGGGGCCCCCAGCTGAGTGAGGTTAATCGAAAATTGTTTCCGTCGGCGGGACCTTTACGTAGACTGTACAATTTTCTCTCACCGACAGTAAAAATTGCTCTTGCACACAATCCTTTCTTAGCATTACATTTATATTTGGACTACGCAAATAACGCCGTCTTCAGATCAACAGGATCCATTCGGTTTTTCAGCTGGCGAAGGGCAAGGTGTACTTCGTCTATGGTGATGTCAGAGATCTTTTCCCTGTTCTGGTCTGAATTCTATACTTTGCTACTGTAAAACAAAATATTGATAAATGAAATTGTAAAAAAATCTATGTCGAAAATAGCTAATTGTAAAGTTAGTCTCTTAGATTTCCTTTGATCACAAAATAGATAACTTTTATCCCACACTAATCGCCGATCTACAAATACTTCTATTTTTAACTGAATTTTTTGTTCAATCATAATAAAATATGCTTATGTAACTCCTGAGTAGTATAACTTTCTGTTAGTGTAAGAATTTTCAGGATCGGATCAGTACTTCTGAAGATTACCCCCTATAACCATACAAACAAAATTAGAAACTTTACCACTTCATAATATTAGTATAGATTAAAAATATAAGTTGCAATCTATGGTTCCTTTCCTTTTTATAATTTTGACTATACCTAAATTTCATAGATTAAAAACAGTAATGACTATGATTATCAATAAATATGCAATATTCTCTAAAGTCATAAAGTGATAATTAAGTGCTTGTTTTATTAGCAGTTAAGTATGAGTTTATAATTGGAAAAACCTTAATAGATTAAGACATTTAACTCATTTATTGTATCTCTAAATTGACTATGGTTCAGTAAAAATAATTAAAGGAATCAGGAAAGGAATGAACACATAACATTTTGCCGATTCTACAAATTTTACTGATGATTAGAAATATGAAATTAATAACTTAATTGCAATTAAGAAAATACGTTTCCAATTCACGTGTGAATGTGTAGAGAATTTCTAGAAAGATTTATCTCATTTGAAAAAGAATATAAAAAACTAAATCAACAATTGATTGCGATGTCTATGGATCTATTTCCACCGAGTACACAACCGATGTGAAGTCACTTCTAGCACGAACAGCTTAGCTGGTTCTAAAGAAGAGAACTAGTAACATAATACTTACATCCGTAGGAGAATCGTGTCATCCATAGGGCTAGCAGTTATATATTAATATTAATCTTCATACAAAAAAGCATCGTTTAAACATTTGTTACATTTTTAAACGATGATGATCCTGATGTCAGCTGAATTTTGTGTTTACCAGCAATACCGTTAATTTTGAGAAATCGCTACACAATCTCACCCTTATCATTAAGGGGTATAAAAAATAGATTGGCCAGCTCACAGACCTACCCAATATGCTCACAAAATTTTATAGTAGTCGGTCCAACCTTTCGAACGAAATTGGTAACAAACACTGCGACTCCAGGATTTTATATATTAGACTAGCTGACTGGGCAAACGTTGTTTTGCCATAAAAATTAAAAAAATGTTTAAGGGTTGATCGTAGAGGGTTAAAATTTAGGTTTGTGTGTATTTATAATGCTGTATCATAAAAACAAAAAAATTATCTAAAAAATTAAGAAGAAAAACCCTAACATTTAGTGGGGGTGAAAAATAGGTGATGTCCGATTCTCAGATCTACCCGATATGCACACGAAATTTCAAGTGAATCGGTCAAGCCGTTTCGGAGGAGTTTAACTACAAACACCGCGACAAGGGAATTTTATATATTAGATTGCCCCTAATCCAGAGAATATCGTTAAAAGGATATCTCTACTACATTAACATGTTTAAAGTTTCAGTAAACCAATGACAACTTGAAAGCATAGACAAATAGAGGAGGTACGCACCTAAAAACAAGAAGTGTAAATACTGGCGACACCAGTGTGCAAACACTTGTTCCGTCGATGTTATGGGGTGGTTCAAGGCACGGGGTTCGACAAATAAATCAACGCTGAGTCGCGCCGCGGGACCAAGTCTCATGAGACCTAGAGTGTCACAAGAATATACAACGAATTAAATGTGGTATTTCAGAGGAAAATATAGTTAGAACAATTCATTAATCTGTACTAAAATGGTTGCGCCTGTATTACTTAACTGTGCCATATAATAGTTATTGGTACTTATAGCACTGGTTTTCCTTTTTAAGTATGAGCAACATTATTTGTAATTATATGTGATACGAAAACTGTGAATTGTAATTGAAAATTTGTAATTGTGAACAGTAAATAAATTATTATTATTAATATTAAGTCAAATCTCTGCTTTCTTAGAATTAGTAGATAGGTTTGTTAAAACATGTGGATTTACCTAAACAGGGAAACAGAAAGCTACTTTTTAAAACAGAGTTCTCGGGAAACATGAAAAGTAAAAGTATATGGAAAGTATTTTATATAAAAAAACTGCCTGCGACTGAATTGACTGCGTCAATATCATGTATAAAACATATATTAGTAATAAGCGTTAAAATATCATTATTTTGATACCATATTTGATGTATTTGAAAACATTATTTTTTTGAGATTACTTTTTGCTCCATAAATCCTTAATTGTGTTTTTTTTTATTTTGATGTACTTAGTGTCACTCTCACGACTAAGACGAATCTATTGACACCCCATCACATAAAAATACGACAATCCGTTTAGGCTCAAGGCTTCTTTTGCAGTCGAGTAAATACTTTTTTATTAGGAAAAAAAATAAAAGGTAGGAGTAACATTAAAAGATAATGAATTAATTACATGCGGTTATCAACATACATAATTTGAAGTTAGAATTTATCTAATAGAATAAGGTACCTCATCCAGTTGTCCCCAAGTTTCGTTGGCGTTCGACAAGGAATCCTTGGTCCCTGAGGAGAGAGGACGCATATTGCACTCATTTCATTATGTACATACGATTATAGTGATATAGGGACATCCAGGGTAGGCTCATTGTCCACATACAGATGGAGATTTAATGGTAGATTTTCTATTAATAAAAGTTACAGAAAATTGCACTCTACAGCTGGTTTACTGCACTATGGCGAACTGCACGGTTTGCGCAGTGGTTTAAGCGGTTGCCGCACCGTTTTCTACTGCGCCAAGTGTTTTGGGTTCAAATTCCACAAACAACAACACTTTGTTTGATCTAAAAATGGTTGTTCTAAGTATAAATGATCTTTGGGTCCGTTTAATGTATGTTTGTAAAGTTCCCCGCAACACATTATATATATTCCTAATGCGGGAGTTGTCTTTTAAACAAGAATAAATTAAAACTTGGAATATAAAGCGGTGTACTGGCTTTGGTGTATGCTAACTGTGGTTACAGCAATAATTGACAAGATTAAGACAGCTGGTAATATCTATAGGCGTACGGTGTAGACCCAAGCCGTGGTGACAGTCTGACCGTGGTCACAAGCTAATATGCTACAAAAGTAACGCTGACTAATTGTTTATTATACACTGATCTTGTATTTCTGTTTCTTTAAAGGTATACTCATCAAATTTGACAGTTTACAATACGTTTCTAAACTGTCAAAATCAAAATTACAGAGTTTAAATATCTTCTTGTGGATCGTTTTTTTTTTTGCGAAAGACGGTCCCCATTTCATGTCATCCACATTTTTTATATTTTTTATCATTAATTCCATCACGACGAAGACTTGAAGACTCGAAGACTTAGAATTGAAGACTTGAAACACTTGACATTGGCAGAAATAGCTGATCCGGCTGATTGCCATTCATCAAAAGAAGAAGAAGAAATATCTTCTTCTGATCGTCTACTTTGTTCCTCTGAGCTACACATATATGTTGTATATATGTATGCTCGTAATACTTTTGAAATTAAAAATATTTAAAAGCATCCACATAAGCTTATACCATTCGATAAAAGTAACTGCTAGGTAGCGTCAATAATGAAACAAATTCAAAATCGGACTTAACACAGAACACAAATGTCACACAAAAGCGGTAGTAGTTAACGCTTTTGTGTGATATTTAATTATTTATAAAATTTATTAGCAGACAGTAGTAGCAACTTACATTAAATATGTATTTTTAAAATAGCCAAAGACTCTAGTTATTACTGTTTTCAATTTACAACCACTCATGTCGACAATTAATAAATACAATAGAACCCCTTTTTAAACAAAATAAATCGTTCCTCATTTAAAGTGTCCGTCGCGCCCAAGGGATGACACTTTGGCTTGTTAATCATAACTAGTTCAGTTCATGAGGGGCCGACTGTAGTTACCCCACCGATGACATAAACCTTTAGCGACATATCTTTGTAGTCAGATGTTTTGACAGTTTGTATTAGCGAGCAAATTGGTTGCAAGGTGTACTGTGCATGTTTGTACACTATAGAGTAATTTTAAAAATTGTTCCATTTTGGAGTCCCACTTTGAATTAGTAATAAGTATGTCAATCCAATGTCACATTTTTTGCTAAAAAAAGGGAAGAGAAATCTCCATAGTTTTTGTGAATGATATATTTATTGCTAAAAAAGGAAAGAGAATATAATATATCTATGGTGTTTGTGAATTAACGGAACTGAAATGCGCAGAAAGTTAAAACCGAATAAATTTTGATCAATTGAACTCAGATTTTCACATACATTTATACTTAATATAATATTAAGTATATGTACAGACAATTTTTCAATTTTTTCAGATCTGATTTTTTCATAATAATTTTAATTTTATTTATTTTATGTTTAAATCATATAGGTAAGTAGGTGATTTTTTTTGGGTTTTAATCATTTAAACTTTTATTTAATCATGATAGAAATTAAATCATTATTATACGACCAAACCGCTTTGATTATGTTTCGGTACTAAAATCGCTTTAAGTAGCTTCTCGAAATCATTCATTAACATTTCGTACTTATTATTGTTGTTTTAATCGCTTCTGATACTTCAATTAATGAAATGAAAAAGATTCTACGGCGAGACTGAAAAATGCTCGGACAGGACGACGGCCTGGAGCCGTTATGATTAATCTCTAAATCGGTAAACAGGTATGTATTTTTTTATATGGAATATGTGGGCAAACGAGCAGACGAACCTCCTGATGGTAAGCGATTACCGCCGCCCATAGACACCTGTAACACCAAAGGCGTTACAAGTGCGTTACCGGTCTTGGGGGATGACGAGAGGGATGAGGGAAGGATTGGATTATGGGCCTCCGGTATCCTCACTCACTCAGGCGCAGGCGCTGTTTCACACTGGTTTTCTATGAGGCCGTGGTATCACTCCGATCGAGCCGGCCCATGCATGCCGAAGCGTGGCTCTCGAGCGGTGAAATATAGTTTTTTAAATAAAATAACATTACAGCTCGTGCTGAGCTGTAATTCTGGGGACAAAAAAGTAAAATAAATTTTAACAGAAATACTAGCTGTTTATCACCTACATCGAAAATTTCCCAAACGTTTCTCAAATAAATCATTACGATTTGATGTGCACATAAACAATTTTATAGTTATTTTGAGATCTAAACTCAGCTAAAATCGCAGTCGTTCCTATCTGCTGAACTTTAATTTGTCAATCTCATGTTACTTAAACTGAAGACATTATGGTTGACAGTAAATTCTAAGAATATTAGAGTGTATAGGAATATTAGGTGTTTTATTGCCGTTGTCTATCCCACAGTTCTGCGAAGAGACATGAAAGTTTTATACCTTCACTGTCCGTGTCTATGGCTCTTTCAGTTTACGTCATGGTGTATTTTCTTCATTCAGAATGAACCACTTCACATAATGTATTACTAAATTTTATCCAATGTTTCGTACACAAACGGTCATAATATATTTTCTTCACTTTACGGCCTTAATAGCTACTTGACCTCTTTACGGAATTCATTAATATGATTCAACACATTAAGAACTCCTTTTCGATTTTTATTTTATTTTATTTATCTTCATTGCGTATATATTACAAAATACTAAATAAAATGAGTGACGAAAAGGATTACTACAACAATTGGCGGTCTTATCGCTCGCGCCGAATTTTATGTTCTTTCAAAGTTTTTTTGTTATGTTTTAGGGGGCAAACGAGCATACGTATAGCCTTTTGGTAAGCGACTACCACCACCCATGGACCACTACTACCACCCAAAGTCGGTTGTTTTTTTAAATATTCTGTTTCCTATACTTACATCATAACTGTAACTATGGTACAAAGTGTGTAAATCTTATACGAATCGAACCTGCATATACTAACACTATCACAGCTTTGCTGTGTTTGCCGAGAAACTGAATAATTACTCAGAACCTCCATCAACTGACATGTCATTTTATACCAAAGTTGCAAAAATATTTTCTTAGTTCGATGTTATTCCATTGTAACAAGATTTTCTACAGTTATTATTAAAGATACCTAGTAATTGCAACCACCAAATATTATGACGCTAAATACAAACCAAGGAGCTAGACATGTGACAAGAATGATTAAATACATCTCAGTGCCATTAAACTCAAATATATAAAATTTAAAACAAAATGAGATACCATCTGACAATGAATCTTTCGGCACCATTTTCACCACGGTGGCACACTTATGATAAGGGGTGAAATGTATTATTTACACTGAGCCTGTGGGGAGAGATGAGGTACGGGAGGGGTGGGTTGTTCGTTACCCGGTTCAGTGGGCCATAATAACTTCAGGGAATACCCGCCTCTGAGCTACCAACACCCGATCGTAAAGGACATACGCATAATAATAGTGAACATTCTTAAATTAAGCTCACGAATGATTTTCCACTTTTAATCCACTATTTATTTATTTTATTTATTTATTTATTTTAGAATTTCATGCACACATGTGCAACGGCGGGCTTAATGCCTAAGGCATTCTCTACCATACAACCTTTGGATGGTGTAGAAATTTTGTGAGGTAGGTGCATTATGGTGGGAAAAAAAATATTTATACGTGAAGTTACACATATACATAAAAAATACAAATAAATATATATACACTGTAATATATAAACTTTATATACAAACACTTTGATTCACACTAATACATAAACTTTACATAAGTACACTATGAGTAGGTACTAAGTTGTTTTCTAATTAAAGGTTTTTTATTATTTTAGGCCATCTCGTGAAGAGGTAGTTTTTTACGTTCTTCTTAAATGAGATACGACTTGTAGACATTCTGATTTCGAGTGCATTACAGCCTCCACAAAGAACGAAGAGTTCACAAAGTCAGCATTGTGGGATGGACACAAGAGAAGCAGATTGTTAGATGAGCGGAGATTTCTATCGTGATTCGACGATAAGAAACGGAGATAGGGTTTAAGGTAAGTTGGTAAAGATGGGGAGCTGAAGAACGAGAAAAGATAGGTCAACGCTCACTCACTGCGGCGCTAGCGAATGGGTAACTACTGCAATTGAGTACGGAAAGTAGACACGTGATCGTGAGAGCCATCGGAGATTGAATATGAATCGAATGCAGTTATTAAGACGGTCAGTTTTATTAAGGAATTCTGCATTCAGGTCGAAATAACACACATCACCGCACTCGATTAGGGGGATAATGAGGTACTGTATGAGTGAGAGTTACGTTTTAAGGAGCAAGAAGTTCTTAAGATGGTAGAGTGTTCGCAGGTTACCTGTTATTTTCTGGCTCAAATGAGTAACATGGGCTCGCCAACCAAGAGTTGAGTCGATGAATAGGCCAAGATCCTTGACTACGTCGCTCCAAGGTATGACTAAGCAGATCATCGGCATACAGGTGATACGAACACGGAAGGTGATCAGTAATGAGGTTAATCAAAATAGAGAATAGAAGAGGAGATAAAATACCGCCTAGACGAGCGCCTGTTTCGTTGCTGACGGTATTGAAGGCATTAGAAAAATCCACCAAAACCAGAATAGTAACTTTGGTGTCCTCCATGCCCTTCGTAATATCGCCAATCACTTGCCTGGGCCTAAAACCGAACTGCAGAGAACTTAGCAATTTTTGTCGGTATACAAATTCAGAGAGCTGCTTGTATACGCAGGCCTCGAGGACTTTAGATAGGAAAGGGAGGATGAAAATGGGTCGGAAGTGTTCGGGTAGTGAAGAATTATTTTTTTGGAAAGAGTTATGATAAAAGCCTTACGTCGAAGAGGGGGAAAGGTTCCAAAGCGAAGAGAGTAGTTTATGATGTGAGTTATTGCCAAGAGCGTATAGTCCATGATGGTAACGACCATGCGTTGGCTAATACCATCACATCCCAAAGAATTGGAGCGGATAGATAGTATGATCTTCTTGATATCCCCAGTTGGCACCGGAGAAAAATCGAAAGAATAGATGTTGGGGCTAGTAAGACCAGATATGTAATTCAGCGTTTGATACTTGGTTTGAAGGTCCAGCGTTGTAGTGGATGAGAAATGACGGTTGATATCATTTAAACCAATGGTGTTCTTAAACTCTAGACGTTGCTTATTGCCAATATCGAAAGTGCCAAGAAACTTCCAGATGCTGGAAGAAGAAGATGTTATTTAATGATCTGTTTTTTAACTAAACTGGTGCCGCGATATACCTTTAACAAAATATACTGATCGCTATATGGCAAAACAGCTCAGGTGAAAAGAATAATATACGATTATTAAATAGTGGAATAAAAGTAAAGGTGAGTTTCATTTCAAGAATGTATTTTAACAATTTCCATACCCAAAATACAGAGTATTCAGATTATCTACAGTGGGGGTAGTTTTAGTAATTTCATTGTATGTTACTTTGAGTTATAAAGGAGCTGGTCATCGTCGTAATTATCAACAACCTTTAGTAGTTAACTAATATACAGAATAGACCAGAGTGATAACACGGCCTCTTAGAAAACCGGTGTGAAATAGTGCTTGAGCTGTGTTTCACCGAGTGAGTAGGAATACCGGAGGCCCATCCCCCAAAGGCCGGCAAAGCACTCCTGACGCCTCTGGTCCATAGGCGGCGGTAATCGCTTACCATTAGGCGATACGTTAACTAGTTTGCAGCTAATCCGTCTTCATTAGTCTTTAGTTGTTTACTGGCTCGTCATAACAAGTCTCTCTTAAGAAAGGAGGTTATTGGTTTTACATAATTCAATGAAATTTTGATATTGTAACACGTAGACATCGATATCATTTTTGTGTTTAAAATGCTACTTTTGGGTTTAAAATGCTATTTTTGTAAAATATTTAAATGCTTCTTAATTTAGCAGGGCAAAACCGTCGCAATTAACGTGTACCCTTTATAAGCGCATGCACTGTAATATGTTATAATTTTGTCGCTACATCTATCTTGGCGTGCTTACACGCGACTCGCGACACATGTGCCGATTACAACTCACCTACCCTACTCCGCATAAGCCACGAACCATGAGCTTTATCATATTTCATTTCCATTCACTGGATCAACTTTATTAATAACCAGCTTACTGAGAAATCCTAAACAGTATCGGTGATGGTAGCTGTCGTTCCTAGTGCAGTTTATATTTTTAAGTGCCGCCAGCAAACAATTACTTTTCCTAGGAAGATCCAGGCCACATTGTTAGCTATAAAGTAACCAGACCATGCCTTATAGGTACAATGAGTTACACATGATGTACTTCTTACGCTTTTCCATGAACTCCCTAATTTAAAAGATAGGTTTTAATGCATTTGATTAACCAGCTTAAGTCACTTCAAGTGTTAATATCTCTTAACACTACGTTATTTTACATTGCAAAAAATGGTTAGGGTTTTTTATCGTGGACCTGGTTCATAGTACTAATGGAGTGACCATCAGCCTCGAGCTCTAATTTCACATGAGCTATACGTTGCGTTGATCTTAGCAAAATTAAGAAAAAATTAGAAAACAAAATTTACTCACTCAGTTCTTCAATATCATCTAAAAAACACATGCGACCTTATCAACGTCATCAGTTTATCGCAGTCAACTGCTACGCATAGTCCTCTCCAGTTGCACGCTACTTTGTTCAATTTTGAGGTTCTCGCTTTTGCACTCTTCGACTTTATGTATGGTGTCGTATGCTTACTAATAGATTACCTTGATAGATAATTATATTCCTATAAAGCTGTAGGGAGAGCAGATAAAGGATAATTACAGTATATACTTATCTGTTCTTTACAGAAAACCAGGTCAGTAATCTTGAAAAGTAGTCCAATACTAATTTCGAGACCATAAACAGGCATATATCTTTAATACGAACAACCTTTGGCATATCAAATAGGTAATAGGCAAGTTGTAGTTTGATTTAATCTCAATCCAAATTTCACACTACACATTCTATCAACTATTAATCATGTTACCACCTACTAATCATTGTTATTTATTCAGAATACCACGGCGTGATGTGTACAAACGCCGGATTTCGCCGAACATGGCAGCCGGTGCGTGGCTGACAGCGGACCTCGACGTCGCGTGCATGCCACTCAGTGTAACCCCGACCTTATGTAGCGATAGCAACGCAACTGGATCTCATTATAGAAATATTTTATTTTTGAAATAAACATAATTTTGTACAAATTCATCGCTTTTTCATTTCCCTCTTAATTTCCAGCGACAATAAACAAACAGTTCATATGTTAAAGAATTTTGAAACATTTGCATACCGATCTTTAGGAATTTTATTAAGAATCCAAAGATATACATATGTTGGTAGGTCTTCTTAGAAAATCATGGAGAAATTTACAATATAATTCATCCGTACCTACTCGGGTCATCTCACCCGGCTATGGACTAACCCGAACGTATCCGCAGATTACGTGTGTATACATCTGGACCGCCGAAAGGTTATGGCACAAATAAAACTAATAGTACTCAAGACTAAAGTCTATTTAAGACTAAAGGCAAGAGCTAAAGGTAATTCAATGAGACACATATTATATGAAGGGCTTCACATACACATATGAAGGGCTTCGGCACCTCCATCAGAGACTTTCTCACCAATACTCATCAGACAGTTTTTACAATGGTCCGACAACATTACCCTTATCCTGGTACGAGACTGTGTAGAAGTATAATATTAAATTTATGTATGAGTGTTATTAGCTATATGTATTTTATATTATTAATTTCTGTAATAGTAAATTTTATGGTAATCGGTTCTATTTCATGTAGGTTAAATATTATTTGAAAAAAAACATTATTTACCATGAAAAACTCTATTTTTGCGCCTACCGCATCTATTATCTCTAACCTATTTTATTTCTACATCACCTAAAGGTAGACTGAGAAGGAATGTTTCATAGCAACAAAGTTAAATAAATAAAATATTATGACTATATTGCTTACTTCATCACCAAAAGCCTTTAAAACTCTGCTGGACATAGATATCTCCTCAGGAAAGAGATTTTCACCTAACATACCAAGCTTCCAAATTACTATACTTAGAAGATGAATCCCCAAAATATAACCGTTCGTCCGGTTTCATGAACACTGTTTTTATAAATGGTACATAAAAAGAACACGATATGTAAAACTTAACTCGAAATCTGTAGATTCAAGCGTCGCCTTGAGAATATTCCAGAAACCGGTATATAAGCCATTGTTTCATATTCTTATCGCTTATAGCATAGTTGCGTACATACTTTGGTAACCTAAGATAAAAGTGTAGACCCAATTCAAAGGTCAGTAACGCACTTGAAATTACACTACAATTGCAACACACAGGCAGCGGTACTTAAAGTAAAAATACCTAGTTAAAAGGCATACATGTAGCAATAGACAAAATAAATCGAGATATCTTTTTTATCCGACTACAGCGAAGACAAAATGAATAGTTTTGGCAGTCTATGTATGTTTATATGTTCCACCGTAGCGTGTCGACTACTAAAACGATTTTAATGAATGAGGTGCCAATAGACTCGCAATAATAACCCGTATTAGTTGTAGTTTTTTTAAACTTTACCTTATTCTTAATTTTCAACTTAAAATTGAAAACAAAATTACACGAGATTTTCAATCATACAATAAAAAGTAATTAAAACTTGTGATTTAGACTTGTTAGGTGGTCAAGATCATTACGAACCTTTACATTAGCTGCGGCATACCTCTGTCGATTGCTTTCTAGCACTCCATAATCGCAATTACGGAGTGTCCAAGCATTCCTGGCAATAAAACTTACAATTGACATGTTACCCGTTCAAGTAAGTTTTAGGAGCTGGAGCTTTTTGATTAAAAATTACACACCTATGAAGGCCCAGTTGCATCCGGTGATTAAAAACAATCACCGATCGTAAGTAACGACAGCGCAGTCAGTACCTGGATGGGTGACCGCTATTGACATGTTACCATGAGCGTCTCCGTGATTCAGACGTCACGTTAAGGAGTCGGTCCCGGTTGTCATAGGATAACAGCCGTAAAGCTTAGTTGGAGGCCTTTAGACGGCTTAAAATCATATAACGGTAAGATTGCGTAACCACAGCGTAGTCTTGCCAGTCCCCTACCAGCACTTGGCCAGCGTGGGGACATATGGCTTTAACCCTCTTCTGAGAGGAGACCCGAGCCCAACTTGGGGACATTATGAGTTGTTGATGTTGATGAAGGCCTGGATCACCAAAGGAGTAAAAAGAGGCAATTTAAGACTAGTATATAGTCGTGGTACTCACATACATTGCATGTCACGTGTCGTCCTTGCAGTGACGGTTTCAGAATATGGAGTGTCTCTATCCCTATTTAATACATGAATGTCTTATGATGGACTACTCCAGACTATTGCATAAAAAGAAAAAAAAGAACTTAATCCAAGGGAAAAAAGTTTCTATACTACATTATTGATTTGGTATACGGTTGTAATTCTTTATTATTATAATTTAAGGACAAATCTCGCAGAAGGAAAACGGAAAGGAGAAACATTTATAATGATCTGAATGATGAATATAGTATCTAACTAGTGTGAAACTATTTTGCTGTCTGTATAACGCTCGCCTTCACGACAGTACACAAGGCAGCTGCCAGACACACGTCAGTCCTCAAGCGACGCGCAAATCAGTGGTTAGCATCGCGTGCACTACTTCGGTCGATAACTACCCTCGGTTCGTACTACTGGATCTTAGGTTTAATGTGATTACTAAGTAGATGTAATCTAGGTCAATACGTGACTGATAATTTTAGATGACAGAAAAAAATCAAAGTTTCCAATAGTTCTAAAAGAGGATTTGGTGACGATGATAATCGGTGGCGCAGTGGTAGCATAAGCGACTGCTGTGCTTGAAGTCTCGGGTTCGATTCCCGGTTCAGACCAATTGTTTGTATAATCTGCAAATATTTGTTTCAGAGTTTGGGTGTTTTCTATGTATAATGTACGATTATATCAGTTGTCTAGTAACCTATTATGGTTACTAGACCACTCGCTAGCTCGCTATTGTCCGAAATATATACTTATTAATAGATTTTGGCGTTGTCATTCTACGAATAATATTATATGAATTTTTTAAAGGTGGTTCTTAACGAGACTAACGGAACTATAAACAATAAGAAAAAAACAGTCGAAGAAATATATTTTCATAAGAATGATGGATATTTTTCAGTGTTTTACTATTGGCAACGTGATATTTTTGCCATCACATTTTTTAATAAACAAAATAAAAATAAAAAGCCCTTTATTTCTTGCATTATATATAGTTTAGTTGTTTCTAAACATTTAACCTAATAATTATTTTTTTATTCTACTAAGTGCACTACTAAAAAAAAAATTAAAAATATTAAAGATATTAAAAAAGATACCGACAATATTCTAAGAAAATCTTATAGTTACAGTTTTATTTTCTTTACAATAATTTTGTATTTAAAAAGTTGTCTGTCCTGCAAGAACCTCGGGTTGGGTAAAGGCTTCCTCCAAAGATATCCATTGTTCCCGGTCTTGTGATATTTGGCTCCAGTTTGGACCGGCGATTTTTACTACGTCGTCTTCCCATTGAGTCAATGGTCTTCCCCTGCTTCTTTTTCCTTATGGTTCTTTCCAAAATGTTGTTTTTTGAGTCCACCTCTGATCTGTAAGACTCGCGACGTGTCCCGCCCATTTCCATTTTAATTTTTGTGCATATTCTGAGGCATTTTATTTTAATATTCTTGTGAATATTTTTTAGCTACACAATAATTTTCATCCTAATAAATTCGTAAGAAATGACACTTAAAGTGTCGACAGGGACGAACAAAAACCCATTAGTTAAACTGTCAACGCTACAAGATAATTACCATCATTTTCCAATCAGACTCCTGTGTAATAAAAATGATAATTAAGGCAAAGGTCGCAGTCGACCCCAAGCCAAGTGCAACCATAAAACCAAACAAGTATGTAATTCACTTTCTATTGCGGCCAATTGTTGTGAGGGTGTATCTAAATCGTCTCGCCATCTGTTCAGGTTTCTATTTATTAGAGATCTGTTCATATTTTATTCATTCGTTACTTGACAGTAAACCATATCTAGACGCCCCAACGTGAAACTGTACCTACGTACTTACTGCGTACGAAGTTTTCATTCTTAACATTTCCCTTAGATCGAATAAAAAAAGGTAGAAATCGCACTTATAATAAGAAAATGAAGCCAATTTTTAAATATGTGGGAAAGACAGAAGTGTTGCCACTTTTAAAAAAAGTGTCACTGGTAAATGCATTAAAGTGGCTAATATGCGAAAGTAAATGTTTGTTTTTTTTATTTTACAATTAGATTGCATATATTTACACTACACATATACTATAAAAGTACGTTATTAAAAAATTAAAGTAATACTTGTCTCACTCTCGACTTCATTATTTGACTATGAATCTAACTACAAATTCTTACCCACATTTTTCAGCCATTACGAACTCCTGGCAACACCCTCCCAGTACGTCTTTTGTGTGTACTTACGCGTGAAATGTTGTTCTTTCAGACTTTTTGTTCACTTTTGTGTAGTTTTTACGCCATTCAATTGCATAAGACGGCAATTTGTAGGTAAACCTACTGCACGACAACTTAAAAGATACTAACGAAAATTAGCGTAGCTTGTTGCATGTGTGTGCGTCAACACATGTTTTTACTTGGAAGTAGCTGAATTTTTTGGCTTCAGCAAGAGCAAAGACCGTGCGTTATCTACCTTTTTTATTTGATCTGAGACATTTTCAAAAACCTCAAGAGAAAAAATTATGTTATGCTGTCACTATGAGTTCGAGATCTGTGATATCAGGTCGTCTGTGTGGTGGCAGATTTAAAGTACAGAGCGTCATCGACCCTATTTATCCCATGGGTGTCGCAAAAGTTGAGAAAGGGAACAAGCTATGCAGAATAATATCACTGAAAGGAGAAATGAAACTTATGCAAAGTCTCTCGCAACCGTTTGGCCAGAGCGGTATATTAGTCCAAAATCTCGTTGCTCAGAAGAGGCCTATATCGAGCAGTAGACGGCTAAAAATTATTGAAGACTATCTGTAGCCCGCAGATACGCCCGCGTATATGTCGGTTATCGCGTCAAATAGTAGCCTATGTGTTATTCTGATGTATAAGCTATATTATTGTAAAGTTTCATTAAAATCCATTAAGTAGTTTTTACGTGAAAGAGTAATAAACATCCATCCATGCTTATAAACTTTTGCATTTATAATATTAGGATAATATCAGGTTCTACTGCTTAGATTCGGCAGGACTTAGGTACGTGGAGTGACTGCCATCAGATATCCACTATCCAAGTTCAAGGAAATATCGAACTTTTGTGGAAATGCTGTTTTAGGACATTTTAAAGGCTCCAACTGCAATGACGATTGCAAAAGGTGTTCGTAGGCTAACCGGAACTGACTCCATAGTCACTTATCATATTCTCATCATAGCTAGAATTGCTTAACTTTGCAAATGTTTTTATTGAATAGAGGCAAACGATTACTGCCGCCCATGAACACCCGCAACACCCGAGGCGTCACAAGGTTGGGATAAATGGGCCTCCGGTATCCTCACTCACTCGGTGAAAGCGTAAGTGCTGTTTCACACCGGTTTTCTGTGAGACCGTGGTATCACTCCGGTCGAGTCGGCCCATTCGTGCCGAAGATGACTCTTCCAATGGTATGCTTATTTTTCAAACTACTGATTCAAATATTTCTTTAACTGATGAACGGGAGCACTATTGCACTTAGGTATATCCTAAGAATCCATTAATAATTGATTGTGGGACTGGATAAAATAATATAATTTTCTAGTCAAAATTCTTCATTTACGTGACAAATACTCTTGAATAATCTACATATCTTAGTTCCTTTGAACGAGCAATTCAATATATACTATATTTTATAATTTGAATTCCGGTAAAGGTTTCAACAGTGGGACGTTATGGGTTGTTGATGATGATTGATGATAGGTTTCAACGATTTTTATGAAATTTAGTAGATATGCAGGGGGTTTTGGAGGCCATAAAGCGATTTAGCTAGGATTCATTTTTAAATAATTTACATATTTAAAAAAAATACCGAGCAAAGCTTGGTCATCCAGATACTGACTGAGTGACATACATTTTCGTTAATACGTTTAGAATAAGTATTATATTATAAACGAGAATTGTCGAATAATAAGATTTACTTTTGCAATATTTAAAACCAACTATTTTTCAAATCAAAATACTTTATACGGACTTAAAGATGTATCTTGCCGTAGTAGGTGACGAAAATATATATTTTTATAAGGAATACTCATTTTCTATATTAAAAGCTTCATGCCTACAAATTAGATTTTAAAATTGACCCAGATTTATAAAAATGTTTTTCTGTATAAGCTTATCTGCCCTCGAGCTGAGTTTGCACTTCAGCGTAGGTTCATTTGGAATTGAAGTCACAACCTCTCACCTAAAAAATATCACAAAAAAAGCGCGCTTAACGTATTTGACAAAGCCCCACGGGGCGGCCGTACGCGCCATCCTCAGATAGACCTTTCTCCTTCACTCTTAAACTCTCAATATCTTTCGTTCCAGTCCCACACACTGATTGCTAAAGGCTCTTTCTTGTAGACGCTCCTCCCGTACCGACCCACGTTTATTTTTCATTTCTTAGGGAGCGAAGAAAATAATTTTCACTGAGCTTTGAACCCGTGGCGAGGGAAAAATGGAAAATTTGGAAAATGTAATTGGATTCTAGACTAATCTCGACGCCTCTCGTATTTTATAAGAGGGGAGTGCGTGTTGAAATAGAAATGGTAGACAAATACCCTCTCATTTTCGTAGATATACTTCTAATTAAGTACATAATGCCTATAAAGTACGAAGAAAACTGTAATAAATGGTTCTCTTTTTATAATCATCAACTTTATATTATAAAATATATAAGTGAAATAAATAAAACCATATGAAAATGTGTAGGAAATTAAAGTAATTTTACTCGACTGCATCAGAAGGAGGGTAATGTTTTTCGAGCGTTCGTATGTATGGTGTATGTGTGGGTATGTATGTCTATTTCATTGGCACTCCCGGCGGCTTACAGCCTAAACGGCTGGACAATTTTTGACATAGTGACTCAAAAAGTAATTTACGGTACTGATGTATGTATGCCTTGAATACGAAGTGATTTATTTAGATAAGGATTACTCGTACCTTGGTAAGGTACTAGTAATGTGGTTTAGTTTCTTTCAACGTTAATTTTGAATATTTTAGTATAAAAAAGTAGTTATTGTGACATAGTAAATAGTTAGACATCTGGTATCGTGGACTTTTTGTAGATATTAATCTCCTCTATATAATTTTTTAATTATTTATTTTACTTATACAAAAATAAGCAATATACATACATATATATAGATATAAAATATACTGTACTTATATATATTTACATATCAAATACATACATACAGTGCCGGCACTAGCCTTTTATGCACCCGGTGCGAGCTTTCAAAACTGCGCCCCTGAAAAATGCTCTAACCAGGCTTTCAAAATCAAAATCAAAATCAAAACATTTATTTCAAGTAATTAGGTATAAGTAGGTACTTTGGCTTGTGTATGTCATATTGCCAGCAAGACTTAAGGTGGATATACATTTGTCTGATGTATCGTAACGTGACGAATGACACGTCAGAATTGTATCGGTTCCATACATAAACCATCACAACACGTTAAACACTAGTGTGAATATTACCATACTAAATGTATGAAACCGATAATCCACCTTTACATGTATTATTGTTTCAAGATTGCTTGAAAAATGCGATATAGATATAACTATAGATAGGGCGCGTCTACACCATGTTCGCAATAAAACAAAATGTACCTACTAGCTACCATGCATGAGATAAAACTAGATACTAGTCTGGTCATTTCTGCGCCCCTCCAGGGTCTGCGCCCTGTGCCTGGGCACTGCTCGCATCGCCCTAGTTACGGCACTGCATACATACATATCAATTTACATTATATTCACACACTATGGATTTGACAAATTTAGTTGGCGTGTTATCCCTTTGATAATTCTAGCATATCATTTAGGAAGAGCACATGTACATTCTTTTAAAATGCAAAACGGTTACTGGACTTCCTGATTTCAAGTGTAAGCGCATTCCAAAGTAGTACTGCTTAGACGAAGAACGAAGAGTTCATGAAGTCTGAATTATAGGAGGGGCATATAAGAAGCAGATAGTTTTCTGAGGTGAGGATGGGGAGGTAAGAATTTAAAATAGAGAGGTCAGAGCTCGCTGATTGAGGCGCAAGCGAATAGGTAACCAATTCAGTTGGGAACGTAAGGCATGGTCATACCTGCGAAGATTGAAAATGAACCTAATGCAGTTATTAAGAAGGCGGTCTAGCTCATTAAGGTCCGCATTCAGGTCGAATTAACATACATCACCATAGTCGATTAACGGAATGATTAAGGACTGCATAAGCAGTTTTCGTTTTAGGAGGTAGGAAGTTCTTGAGGCGGTATAGTGTTCGTAGGTTTCCAGTTACCTTCTGACTCGCGTTAGTAACTTGTGCACGCCAATCCACGCCTATCAAGAGTTGAGTCAATGTGTAGACCCAGATCTTTGACTATGGGGCTAAAAGGAACTACAAAGCCGTTGAAAACGATCGGTGAAAGCGAGTCAGTGTTCAATCTGCCCATCATGCGTTTGCTTCCCACGATTATCGCCTGGCATTTGGTGGGATTTACTGACAGTCCAAATTTCAGCGACCAGGAATGTCTGAATTCTAGGTCTTCATTGACTTTGTCAACGGCCTGTGCTATATCCTCCACCCTAGCCAGTGAATATAGCTGTAGATCATCATCATACAGGTGATACGTACACTGAAGATGTTGTGTGCTGAGATTTAGGACATCATTTTGCTCAATTGTCAATAGTTTCTGCAGCGTATGCCTTATAGGATTTTTTGGTATTTTTCTAATTACCATGGATTTAGATTATCAATATTTTCACACGGATTTAATATATTATTATAAAACCTACATTGGCTGCAATACAATCCTTTAAACTTTGAGGCCAGTTATCAATAGCAGCATGCAAACTTTCTATGGGAAAATTCTCCACTGTCAGTCGTATGGATTGTTTTAGGGACTCAAAATTGTCATGGCGTTCAGAGTAAGCCTTACACTCTAAAGTGACCATAAATCATAATCCACTGGATTAAGATTAGGAATAGATGACGGCCAGTCTTCAGCCCTGATTAAGTCCGGAACGTTCATTTCTAACCAAGATTGGATGGATTGTGCTTTATGACCCGGCGTCAAGTCTTGCCGAAAGGACCCTTCTTGGTTATTGAACATGGTTTTATTAAGGGTCTTTCCTACCTTCTCAAGAATGCTATCTTGATACACTTGTGCAAATCTTTTAATACCTTTTTCAAATAAATATAAGCTCAGTCACTCCTTAGCTAACATCCCACCAAACAATCAGTGAAGTCGGCATATGCCCACGAGAAACTAATACGGCCATTTTGTTTAAATATTGCTCAACTGTGAAAAATTTCTCATCCGTAAACAACATTTTTCTGTCACTGCATACCGCTTCAGCAGTTGTTTTTATTTTACCACCGTATTTCTTTTTTAAATTATCAGACAAGAAATGATCCGTGCGTCTCTTATAGGCTGCAAATCCAAAGTCATCTTTTAAAATGAAGAAGAAAAAAACTGGTTTTTTTTCTGTCACAAACAGAGGTTTCATTGTACCTGTCAATAGCCCGGTCCATGGGCGGCGGTAATCGCTTATCATCAGGCGATACGTCTGCTCGTTTATCCCCTATTACATAAAAAATAACTTTAGAGGGTCTTTGGTAAAACTATTTTAAATGTCACTTACAAGGTGGAGTTAAGTAGCCAAATAAATTTATAAATAAATGTAGATTTGTATCTCTGAATGATTGACTAATTTTGGTTCACCCAAGGTTAATAGATACTTGGACATTTTTATTTTTCCCTACAATCAAAATATTCTAGAAGTATCATCCCCGAATTTAATCCCAAATTTGTGTACTCCGATGATCTAATCTTCGCGGCACACGAAGTGGCTCGACTATATTCAGTAATGTTGTTGAGGAAGCGTGGACAGAGATGGCCACCGATTGAAGATCCGAGCGCTGCTAGCGAGCCGGTAGAACGGGCGCACGGCATGATTTTAAAAAGTTGTATAATGTACTCCTTTGAGTTTACGAACACTTCTGGCCACATTGTGAAGTAGTCCATAACAAACATGAAGTACTTTCCTACTTCAGTAGAAGGGAATGGTACAGCGCCGTCAACCACGATTCGTATCCATGGTGCGCCGACATTGTACAGTCGCAGGTTCCCTCGGCTACGTGTCTGGAACCTTTTACAGCAGAACAAGTAGCACATTTAGGGCACCAATATTGAACATTTTGCCCACAATGGAGCCAGTAGAACGACAACTCCATCAGAACCATTTATTTTTCATGAAGTCCAGACCCAAAATACAGTCATCCATAATTTT
Organism: Hyphantria cunea; assembly: GCA_003709505.1. Taxonomy (NCBI): domain Eukaryota; kingdom Metazoa; phylum Arthropoda; class Insecta; order Lepidoptera; family Erebidae; genus Hyphantria; species Hyphantria cunea. The sequence continues at coordinate 856,024 of PKRV01002418.1, forward strand.
AGCTACGATGGTGTCGTAGATATATGATGTCTCCCCAACGTGCATCATTACTATTATTTCACCTGAGAGGGAAATTGGCTGGTCGTAGTCGGAGAGAAGTCGACAAGTAATCTTTTTCTTATTACTCATCGAAGTCGTCATTAAATCCGGTCGCACTATTATCGCCAGTCCAGCGCCATCTTATAATCAATTAATTTTGCCCAGAATTACAAGATTGTTACAGATGCACTCCTGTGAAACGATGGTCGACAGGGCTTCCTGAAAAGAAAATAAAAAGCAAAGCCTTCCAGCTCCTGTAATAAGAGTAGGTACATCGTAGGTATAAACTACACACCTTAGTTTATGTCGAATCCAACGCCTGCAAAGTTTTAACAATACGCTGCTGTCAAAAAAACTATTGCCTTTCTAAATTATCAGGCACTTTTTCGTACAAACAGAATGGCAGATTTCTACGGGACTTTTGTACTGCCTTGCATATCTCACGGGGGATTGTTTTTGCATTTATTTGGCCGATATCATCGACAATAATCTTTTAAATTCCCAGATCTTTAGATTGGGATAAATATTTTAGTTTTTAGATTACTATGAAATACATCGTACAGGGAACGTCTGCGTATAGGTACTCCCTACCGTTTTGCTGGCTGATCGACTTTAATGGGTGTCACTTAGACTAATTTAACCACAATTATGCAATAAAACTTTACCGAAATATAGTGACATTGGACATTAAATTAAAAATTGAAATAAAAACAAGATATACTTCATTGTAAATATTTATTTCCAATATTACTTTATGCTTATGGTAACCAATGATACAATGTTACTTTTTGTGAACGAATGTCGCATAATATCGCTATACATAAACCTAGCCATTGGCCTGTAATATCACCGTAACTGCCAACGACACCTACATGCGAGACATATAAAAATGCTATCTCATATCGATCAACTCGCATAAAGGCAGCTTACAAAACTAAATAATATCTATCTTAACCTACGGGAAAAATCACTCATCAATTTAGTTTTTTTATTATCTAAATCCAAAACACAATTTTGATGAACATCAAAGTCACAAGTATAATTTTATAAACATTTTATTTTCTATAGCTAATGGTCTATAACAGAGGCACACACTGCTTAGAAACTAACTCGATAACATAGAGTTTACAATATCCAGTAAAAATGTTACTAGACAACCAACCTTACTCTACAATATACAGTCAATGACATGGTTTTATGCACTTGTCTCTGCAAGAAATGTTATTGTTGGTCAATATAGTAAGTAACACATAACTCCTATATTTGAAATTCATTAAACACACAGTGAGATATTATCCTAAAAATATTTTTATGTTACTGTGACATCATGTTACGAGTTGCCACATAAAACTTGACAAGTGCATCCTGTCTGTTATTTTTACAATTGTAGGTCATTATTTCTCCTAAACTAATACTATAGGCGGCCCCCCGACCTCGCTTACTGTGACCAGAGTCGGTTACTTACACACTAATATAATGACATACTGTTAAATATATACATCATGCTCTGGAAGTAAACACATCACCCCATTTTTTAATTCAAATAATATTTCGAATTTACTAATTATCAATATTGTCTTTCTAAGGGGCAGTAAATTAAAAAATGGAGTTTTCTTTGGAGTGATTGAGATAACTGTGGCCTGGGGTATATTACTGAAAGGCCGGCTGCGACTCGCAACTCTAATTCTAATTAAAATATAATTTAAATAGAGTGACTCAAAACTGTGAAGATGTCACAAGGTGATATATAATACAAGACTACTGCGTAAATAATGATCTCTTTCACACTAATCACTAGCAATCTCACAGTCAATAACCAATTCAAAAATACTTTTACAGAATTCGACGGTCACAGAAATTACCACTTAAACCTAAATGGACTAGATCTAAAAAATACAACCTAAAGAATTTTGAATTGTCATGAACTAAAACCTTAACGTTCTTGAGGGACATTACTATTTAATAAATAAAATCAAATGTTATTTTATTTACAAGAGAATTATTGTGCAGAAAATATATATGCATACATACACAACAACACAATGTAATATCAGTCACAAACTTACTTGTTAGATATGCAATATAGCATATATTAAAAGCCTAAACAGTAATATAATCGAATTACAAAACAATATACTCATCTTTATTTCGAGTTGTGAATGATATTGCAGGTTGTTGCTTTTCCAGTTTCAACAATAATTTCAGAATTTTTCAGTCAAACGTTTAAAACAGGAGCCTCTTGTGGTCCAAACGGTCTTTAACTAAGAGAAATAAACGTAAACTAAAGATAAAATATAATACAGGACGCAACAGCATTCAATAAAATTAATATATAATATATAACTATAATATATTCATTTGATTGTGCAGTGATATATGTGCTTTTTCATAATAGAAATTATGTTGGCACGAGTCATACATAAAAAGATATCAACTAAACATTGTTTAATGTTCTATATGTGTTATTTCCTATAATGATTTCTTTTTAGTATTTTTTACTAATTTATTCTAATAATATTTTTCCTAAAACAGCAATCGTATCACTTTAACAATAGTACCAAAGTAGGCATCAATCAAGTCTTTGAATAAATATCTACGCTTAGTAGAAGAAACTGTGTGTTGATTGCATATTTTGATATGTTGTACAGAGATAACACTAACAAATAAACCAGATTTCTGCATCAAACATACATTGCAACAGGTGCTAGAGTAACAAAACAAGGAGGAGAAACGTTTTTAAACATAAATGCCAATTAGAATTAAGTACTTAACAAGCTGTCATGAGAAAAGTATGGTGAAGCTGTTACTATTTCTAAAGGTCGATGATATAGAACTAGACTAGAATGTGCTTTAAAACTTATAAGTAAAGGACATTCCAAAAGCACATAAAATTGTTCCGACATGTCTTAGGAAATAGCAAACTTATTATCAAATATAATTATTCTAGATGAGTCAATATAGAATGTTAGCACTTTATATTGTTATCTCTTAAATATCATAATATTGTTGAGTGATGTTGTTGTTCTGTTGCACTAATTATTGTTCTTTAAAGATATCACTGTTTTGTATCCGGATGTTGTAGACTCGGACCCCCAATAATATTTTACACAATCAGGCAAAATAGTTTTTTGACATAAGTCTGAACTAAATTTGCTCTCATTAATGTTTATTAATGTTTATCATATCCTTTTCAAGGGAGATCCTTTTAATTCATACCTAACCTTTTTCTATGACATATAGCTAGTATTTTTTGAAAGACTCATCTAGTAAAAGCGTTACCGTACAACTAACAAGGCCGCACACAATGTAGGCCAAAACAAAGACTAGGAAATTATAGGGTCAATTATTTGAGTACTAAACACTCTCACTGCACGTCAGAAAAGTAACTAGTGTTTGCTTTGGCCATATTAAAATGTTTGTCTTTGATTTAGATTAGAAGTGCGCAAATAACACAACAAAAGTAGTGTTTGTATGCGACCAACACACTGTCACTCACTATCTAGTTCACCGCTGGAGTGTCCTCAGTTTCGGGCGGTGAGACTGGCGGCGACTCGCCGTCCTCCTCGGATCAGGTCTTCCTTAACTCAACAAGTTTAACATCTTTGACGTGCAAGTTGTGCTTAGACTTGGCAGCGAACTTGATAACTGCTTGTGTTGAGACCAAAGGCACGTGCCGAAGATCCAATCTGGCAATGAAAATTAAATTACAAATTAATAAAAAAAATGTTTCTAAAAATATTTATTTAACTTTTGTTTCATTTGAGATTAACATATTTTATCCTCAAGTCAGCAGGTGGTAGTAAAACGTAGTGGTAGACAAAGCTACTCATAAACGTCAAATATAAAAATAATTAAAAGGTTACAAATCTATAGCTCTATATACGTTATTTATTATATTTATTACTTTTCATAAACTTACTAACACGAACATTTAAAAATCAATTCTGTAAATATACGACACTGATTTCATTGATGATTCAATGTAATGAAAATTATTGCTGAAGATTCAGTATTTATAAAAGTATTTAAACAAAAAATAATGTAATCGAAAGTAAGCACTCAGTTTATTATTTATCGTCTCTAATTGAGTGTTCGTTAAAACTGTTCAAAAGAAATTTAAAGTTAGAACAATAATGTTTTATATGTGTATATGTTGTCCTTTGAAGTAGGAGTACACACTTAAGGTTGTATTGGTTTGGAAATACACTACAGTGTTTTCCTATTTGGATCGTGCGAAATTTATGGTGAGAGCATAAGGAACAATTACCGCGCATTTCAGGCAAAAATGTACAAGCTTAGGAGCTTATTAAAACTTGCAAATGCTGCTTTAAAAAACGAAATTATTTTGTGTTTTACACTCTCAAAACCATTTTTTTATAATAACGTCCCTTTTTCCTATTACTGCTTGTTTTTTACAACCTCTAAAATACGTTCTATTGTTTTTCCTTACATTATTTATGTATTTTACACTTGTTATTATTTTAATAATAAGAATTTGTCATTCAATATTTGACAAACGCCCCGAAAGTCGAATTTGTAAGATGGCCCTACTGTCAAGCATGTTTCCAATAAGTCACCGCGTTTTTTACTGTGCAGTGCTGCAATATCACACCCACGCTTTAAACCACTACGCCATCCGTGCAGTCAATAGTCAAGTTATTGGGGTATGTGTCTGTCGATTAGGTCTCGGGTTCGAATTCCGGGTCGATTCAAAGAGTGTTATTGAGTTTTTTTGTTAATTAGAAAATTAGGGTCTTCCCACGTGGCTATGGCGGTGGATCGCATTAGAAACGAGGTGATCCGACAAAGAACCAGGGTCATCGATGTAGCCCACAGGATTAGCAAGCTGAAGTGGCAGTGGGCTGGCCACATTTGCCGAAGAACCGATAACCGTTGGGGTAAACGAGTTCTTGAGTGGAGACCGCGTCTCGGCAAACGTAGTGTAGGACGTCCACAAGCCAGGTGGAGCGATGATTTACGCAAGACGGCTGGCAGGAGCTGGATGCGAGAAGCCATAGATCGAACTAAGTGGCGTGAAATTGGAGAGGCCTACGTCCAGCAGTGGACTGCGATAGGCTGATGATGACGTGGCTCAGTCTCACGTAGAACTGCCCTGCGCCTGATCTCTTCCCGAGCATGTCGAATAGCCATCGGATTATGAGAGTGAGGGAACAGAGAGTGCACTATATGTGGTGCATTATTTGGGTGGTTTGGTGACTGAAATCGGCTATGGGTGGAGATCAGTTGGTTAGTGGTGAGGAGATGAGCAGTACCTGACGAGATTGGGACAGCGCGCCAGGTGGTCGAGCGCGGCCTCGGTGAGCAGGCGGCAGCCCGCCAGCGACAGGCGCTGCAGCCCGTGGTGCGCCAGCTGCGCCGCGCCCGCGTCCGTCAGCCGCGCGCACGACGACGCGTCCAGCTCCACCAGCTTCGGGAGAGCCTGCCCAACACAACACGCATTTACTAATAAGGTAGAAGGCTGTATCGTAATTATATAACATTGCCTATTTCATTAAAAGAATATTGTAAAACATCTCAGAAAATATAACTATTAAAAACTTATCAAATACACACTGAAAAAAATACTGCTCAATTGTGTGGTCTAAAACAGTGACGTCACAAATTCGTATTACATAGTTATGGATACGTCTGCTCGTTTGCCCCTTATTCCATGAAAATTGTTTTGACAGATGTTATAAATTAACTAATTTCGCTAAGGTGTCAATGATACTATTGTACTAAAAGCAATTTTCTTATAAAATGTGTATCTTACAAATAAAATTTGTGAATGGTCAGAAAAATTACCAACCTAGCGATGATACAAAGCATTTCTTTTAGTAGCATCCCAATAGGCCCCAATAAAGGTCTCCGTGCTACATTATTCGCATTCACAATGTGTATGACCATTCTAGAGTTGTTCACAAAATAAACCAGTGTAAACGACGTAATATTATAATTGAATTTTGATGTTGTAACAGCAAATTGAATTACTTAAATGGCACTTTGATATTTTTTGACAGTAGCTTCATATTTACGTCATAAAACCCTATTCTTTTTATATCCCCTTCATTTCTCTCTCTCAATTACTAATGATTCAATATTGGTAGACCATTAAAATTGCTCATTTGTGCAAATGTTGGTTGATTTACTATTTCATGGGTGCCTCAGTGTGAAAGCCTCTAACAGTTCACCACTCGACATAAGGAGAGCCTTAGAAAGGATATACAATATATGCACCTGAACGACGTATCTCATGGCGACATCGGTGATGTCGGTGCCGGGCAGCCGCAGCGTGTGCAGGGCGGCGAGGCGGCTGGGCTCGGCCCCGGTGACGTTGCCACCGCCCGGCCGCGACGACTCGGGCGGGGCGAGGATGCCGCGCAGCTTGGCGTCGTCCAGAGCTCGCGCGAACGACAGGTCCAGAGCGTGCAGGGGCGGACACGCCGCTGAGCGAAGCGCTAGAGCCGCTTCGGCAGGGGATCCCGCTAGCGACAGCGAGCGGAGTGCCGGCAGGCGAGCCAGTAACCTGCCCATACATTTTTATTTGCTTTATTAGTTTTAATATATAATATATATACTATTTTTTTAAGAAAAGTACATAGGCATATTAAACTTTATAAAATAAAATATTCTTTTTGTTTAAAAAAAAATATTCCTTACATTTTAAATTTCGCATTTAATTCTCGACAAATTTACAACAATAGGTTATTTAGGTTGTTTAGTTTAGGTTATTTAAGGTTATTTAGTCGAGTACGTAGTACGTTCACTACGCACTAAGAACGACTTAGAAGCGTGACTTTGTACGCCATCTACTTCTAAACTAAGCAGATCTTGTACTATGAATCTAATAAACAACTGTCATTAACACATATATGGTTTTTTTTTTGGAAATAATACATAAATTTAGACAGAAACAAATATTCAATGTTATAGATAGAGAATCAGAGGGAGAAAAGTTTATCGACAGAGACAGGGTAGAGAGGACCGACCAGGCGAGCTGTCTCCTGGCGAGGTGGCACCACTCGAGGCCGAGCGAGAGCGGCTGGCGGCGCGCGATGCCGGCGAGCTGAGCCGCCGACACACGCACCTGCACGAACGACATACTGCGCCACAGCGACGGGTCCATCTGCGCACGCACACACACATTACTTCATATATCATCTAACATTTTATAGGCAAACAGGCGGAGGACCTACTTCATATATTATCTAACATTTTATAGGCAAACAGGCGGAGGACCTACCTCATATATTATCTAACATTTTATAGGCAAACAGGCGGAGGACCTACTTCATATATTATCTAACATTTTATAGGCAAACAGGCGGAGGACCTAAGTCAAACTTTACAACCCAATCAAATGAAAAAGGAAAGGGTATCTCCAATTGCAATTAATTGCAATGGCTGATCATGTCGTTGTTATGTATGTAGATGCCCAGAGCATGTTTCTTTGTTATTTTAGTTAAAACTCAAGGTTGGATAGTATAGAAATAAATATGAAATTTCCGTTCTTTTCGTATTGAAAGTCATTTAATACTCAAAATTAAATTCTGTGAATTATTTATACAGTTTGTCGCAGGGCGTTTTAACACTGATCACTCAGTGAACTGCCGATCAGTGTTTGGATCTAACAGGATGTTGTGTATAGTTTAATACGTTAGTGCATAGCATTTACTTAAAATATTACAAAACTAACTTAACCATGTTTTTTTTTTTACATTCCGTATTTGTAACCGACTTCAAAAACGGGAAGGAAGTTCTCAATTCGACTGTTTTATTATATTTGTTATCTCAGAACATTCAACTTGGTGAACCGATTTTGACAATTCTTTTTTTTATTTGAAAGCTGGTCCTTCCTTCCGTTTTGGTTTGGTCCGGGTTCTTGACGTCGGGTTTTTTTTTAATGTATTATGGTATGAATGTACTCACGGAATACTCTGCCCAGGCCTTACAGACGAGCGCGCAAGTGGCGAGCTCGTGCGGCGTGAGTTTAGCGAACACGCACAGCATGGCGGAGCGGTCCAGCCACGCTGCGCCAGCCGCGTTGTAGCTCGCGCCCGCGCCCGCTCCCGCTCCCGCCACGCCCATGGGGCGGATCGGGTACATCGGCTTCTTCATTATCTACACATACACAACATTGTATACGATTATTATTTCACAATTGATCTAGTGGTCTAATGAACTCGACCGTTAAGCTGGAAGTCGTCATCATGCTTAAGTAATTCTTATTCACTTCTTACCTTAGCCGAGTGGTGAGTAAGCTGTAGCGCAAGATGTGCCCTTAGCGCCTGTTTCTTGGGCGCTTCATCCTCATCACTCGCGCGTCTTTTCTTCAACGGTGGTTCCCAACCCTCGCCCTCTCCAACACAAGCACCGCTTTCTTCTTCGCGTTTTATTTCTGCAGTAAATAAATTAATGAAAATATAAACACAGAATGAAGGAGGAACACTCTATAGTTAATTTATATACTACACAAAGACAAGTTACCAAATGTGTTGCAAAGCAAAGAATGCCGCGACCAAATTAGGCTTATTTAGAAAAAAATGAAATTAAGAGCAAAAGGGTATATAAACTGCAAAGTAACTCAATACATATCTTTTTTCTATTGTAATGCAACTGGCCACTTAATTTTAACAGAATGAAAGCAGTCGTGTAATTATGAGATCAAAACTTACCATCTTCAGATTTGATATGTGGAATCTCACTCTTGCCTTCGCCATCAGAGCCGGTTTCCGTTTTCATTGGCGCTGGTGGCGGCGGTGGAGGAAACTTATTCTAAAAAGAATAAACACAAAATATACATGTGATTTTGCTATAAATACTGTTTACTATTTGTTATTGACGGGCTGATGATGATGATGTTCTCCTAGCCGATTTCTGCCACGGCGGCCAGTCTCAACAGTGACCTGCCAACTACACAGGAGATATTATGCACTAGTGTGTGTGCAAACACAGGTGCACTCTCTGTTCCCTCTCTCTCATACTCCAATGGGACGGTTAACAGACACTACCGGTGAAAGATTAGACGCAGGACCGACAGCTTTACGTGCTCTCCTAGGCACGGAGGTTCAGACCCCAACTTCCAAACTCCGAGCTGTTATCAAGTATTTCTATAATGAGAAAAATACAAATAACACTTGGCCTGACCCGGGATTCGAACCAGAGACCTCTTGATTGACACTCGCATACATCAACCGCTAGACCAATGAAGCAGCTAAGGTTCATATGACACGAATTTGTTTTCAATGATCATCAACCACACTGGCCAGACATAATGATTAGATTTGAATTCAAATGTTATTTCCTTTAAAGTTAAATCCTTCAGTCATCTAACATGTTTAGAACAACAACTACAACACTAACAAAATGAATAGAGGAGCAGGAACGGCCCTTCGTATTCTTAAATCCATCACCACAATGGTAGGTAAATGATATTAAATAAAAATTTACATATAAGATTCAGGCAATACATAGCATCTATTAGAGAGTATGCGCTGTGTAATACTTGTTTTAATATTTACCTGTGAATTATGATGCTGGTGCTGATTAACCTGACTGACGTCTGAGCCTACGCTCATCCGCCTGAGGTCTGACGACTTCTGACGAGCCCTGAAGTGTCGAGGCTGGAACAAGAAATATCGAATTTAACACTTGTTTCCGAATCTTTTTGTTATAAATTTCAGTATGATTGCCAATACAACATTTCATATAACATAGTTCAGCAGTTTAGATATTTGTTAAGTTATTGCATTCTCAATATTATAGTATACATTAGTTATACCTCAAAAAGTTTATCCTCAATTAGATATAACAAAAGAGAAGTAGTGTAACATAAGTGGGTAGATTATAATATGTATTGCAAGTAAAAAAAATTTTTTCACATGAATATAATTATATGAATATATATTGTTATGTTTGGGTATGATTAATTTAAAAAGTGAGCTGTATGACGACTAGGAGAATATTTCTAAACAGTTAAACCCTTGAATAATACACAATTTTACTTCTGTAGCTCAAAATGATTTGTCTTGTGGTTGACGAGACGTCTTTTTATTTAGTCGCCACCGGTATCTGGTTCATCCTCGAAAAATCTAACTGCTTATAGAACATTAAATATTATCGTTACCTTACGCGATCGAAGCTATTCGACCTTATATTTATTCCAGAAAAGGTTAATGTGTTGTGCCACAATGTATTGTATTCAGAATTTGTACAGACCAGCCGACACGAAATAAAAGTAAAAGAATATATATACCTTGTAATCATGGTTGAGTCCCATAGTTGTGCATGTGGGGCATTCCCACGAGTTGGGTAAGTCCTCGTTGATCTGTCCACCGGGTGGTACACAAGCAGGATGCACGATACTGTAGCACACCGAACACTCCCGAAGAGAAGAGGGGCCATTCCGACCTGGTTAATATAAAGAGTAAAAAAACATTAATCAAAAAATATCTGTATGGTGGCAGATGAAGATTTTGTCGCCATCTTTATTCATTGCACGAGTGTCGTAAGAGGAGGACACAATGGAGGGATTTAAGCAGATCACTTCAAAGAAAAAGAAAAGTTGAAACAAGCACTATATCAACCTATCTGGTCAGCATGGTGAAGTAGTTCAAAACCTCCTTTCTGACTATAGACCATATCCAGCAATGAACTACTATAAGGTGTTGATCATAATGATATCAGAAAATATGACTGTCTTAAAACATAGTATAACCTTTTTATATGTTTTATAAGTAGTGTTTAAACTATGAAAGAAATGACAAGTAGTGGTTTGATGAAGTCTCATAACTAGCCTATTGTATCAATGTACAATGATATCAGAAAATATGACTGTCTTAAAACATAGTATAACCTTTTTATATGTTTTATAAGTAGTGTTTAAACTATGAAAGAAATGACAAGTAGTGGTTTGATGAAGTCTCATAACTAGCCTATTGTATTTTCTGAAATGTTTGATGAAATTAATATTATGTGCTTAATTACCGTTGTTTCCCTTGGCTTGTGGGGCAACAGGTGTCTGCATCCAACCGTCTAGATGACATACCGCGCAAGATGCTGTCACTGGCAACATTGGCTGAAAAAAATATCACGATTGTACATAAATACACTGTCAAAGTGATACAGTAACTAGCAATAATGCAAACGTTGAATACATTGAAGAAAGTAAATAATAATAATCGCTTTATTGTACACCAGATTATTTACAATGGTACTTTTTCGCCCAAAGGTAATCTCTTATAGGCACTATAAATAAGTCTTCTATGAAAAGGGTTCTTACTAAACCATAAGATTTATATCTTTCTAGGAGAGTATATATAATAATTAAAAGTTAATTAATAATACTACTAGTGGTTTTAGATAGCTCTAATTTGAATATACAAACAATAATAATTAATAAGGAAGAAAAATATGTACAATCAAAAATTTTACAAGAACTGGAAAAAGATTAAATGGGACAGCACGGAAAACACTGGCTTTAAAAAAAAGATCCAAATCGATTCACCCTGTCGAAAGTTCTGAGATAACAAACAAACGAAATACAGTTGAATTGAGAACCTCCTCTTTTTTGAAGTCGGTTAAGAATTCAAGTTTAATATGAGAATAGAGTAATATACCTGTAGACATTGTCGCATGACACAGGTTTGCTTGGCCCGCCCCAAGCCGCCAAACTTGACCATGTCGTGACAGAAAACGCACTCGCCACAATCCGTACGCTGACACGCTTCACACTTCTTGCACCTGAAGTAAGAACGACATATTTTTACAATAGTTGAGTTTTTTTGTTGCAGAATTTGTTAGTCAGTTTTTAAACTTTTGAAACGGATACAAAGAAAGCCAGACTCAAAAAAAAATGTGGATCACACAGTGTTGTTCGTGTAGGATTTGAACCCATAGTGCGGTACCCGGCGCAATAGTAAGCCACTTCGCTATCCATGTAGTAAGTTCCGTCCATTAAGATCATTCGTGGGATTCATTTAGCTTTTTTACCTACACTGATCAACCTTTTTTAGCTACACATAGGCACTGCACAACACTGTCACATTTTAGAAAACAATATCTTTTCTTATGTTTTAAGAATAAAGAAAAAGAAAGTATTTCGTTAAGTAATCGTGTATTTTAACCGGCGCTTGGACCTGACCCTACAGTGCTGCCACCTCACATAAAATATTTCAGAAAACCTTCATAGTAGAGATGTATGGAGGCTGAAGGTAAAGGTCGAGTGCAGTACCTGGTGCGCCTCCTACGCGGCGCGTTGTTGGCGTGGTCGGGCCGAGGGCGAGCCGGCCCGCTTCGGTGCAGGCCTCCCCGCCCGCCTCGACCGCTTGAGCCGCGTCTCTCTACAGAAACCACGTCATCCGGCCCTGTACGCACAGACAATTTACAATACAAACACTTCCTATTAACACCCTTCAAATAAGGTAGTTGATACCCTAGTCTAATTAGTTACTTTTATCATCTGTCCGTTTGACTTGAAATTTGTATGAAAAATTTAACTAAATACAAACTTGGGACGTCATTGTTTTGACTGCTCAATTGAGCAATATATTTTCGTTTATTTGATTAAAATTTGTGATAGAAATAGAAAGCTGTAATAATTATATTTTCCGAGACGTATTAGTCGTTTTAATGAAGAAGACATCGGTATTTATTTACGATACAGTCCACTACCCTATTGTAAATTTTGCTTTTCTTTAGTATAAATTCAGTACAGTGTAAAAAATGTGAGCTGCTGAATGTGATTTTTCGAACGGTATAAGTATATATAGTTTTATATACTTCATTTGCGTCTCTTTTCAATCATGTTTGACTCGTATTGGTCAAGTGTGATGATAATTATTCTATTTAAGGCACACCAAAAAACATTCATTAAAAAACCTGAAAATCAGTTACATAGTTGCGGAGTTCATTATATGCTAAAACTTAACATGAGAATTAAATATATAATAGATTTTGTTGTAGAATTAAAAATGAGCAATGCCTAAATAGTAATAATATTAGATAAATAAAAATGAAAAAAAATACCTTTGAGTACAGGCACGCCAGTGACTGCTAGCTGTTGTTTATCATGCCTGTGTTGTTCGACCAATGTGCGCACGTCTTTAACTAATGCGATAGGATCTGATAGTAACTCGGGCACTGATTTACGAGCTGCCGGCAACTGATGTAAATACATTACTATAGCCTGGAATAAACGAAATTAAAATTATTAAAAACATTTTGATACATCAATACGCTTTGAGGACGATCACCATTATAACATTGGCGAATTAAAGAACGAGAATATAGGTTTCTTTGCATGTATGTTCCCCGATTCTAAATTTTATGTATATTTTATAACTGATAAAGAACCTAAAATTATCCTAAAAAAGTAACATTCTCTAACAGTGAGTGAAGCTCAAACGCTAAATACTGTGGTATTTAGCGTTTGAGCTTCACTCACAACTATAGAGCCTGTGGCGACTTCCACATACAGCGCAACAAGAAAAACACCTTACATCGCCATCTACCGAAGATACGTTGAACTATGAAGTAACGAAGGAAGCGAAGAAACTACCAATCCTGAATCGCGCCATAGAAGTTCTCGCGCCGATTACCATATATACAACATGCCAACATCAGCCGTTAGGCAATGACCTACCAGGCAGGATCACCTCGTCAAGCTGGAGGATCCTGTCTTTGTGTTGGATGGACATGACACCCGTTCGTCCATAGAACTTATTCAAACCTCGATGGCGTACTTTATCCATTAACACCATCTCACAAAGTTTAGAACAATGTAAGTAAGTAAAAGAAAATAAAGATTCACCTTGAGTCCATGTAGTTCATTCTGTGTGAGATGTATATGTTCTTTAGGCGCTGTGAGTGCTGGTTGTCCATCTGCGGAGAGGTGAGATCGACCCAATAGCGCGGACACGTATCTATCAAGAACGTACCACAGCATTTCCGTGAAGAAAGGGTAACGAAATTTTTGTGGTACCTGAAATCATTAAATGAAAATTAAATACTTTTAAATAATTAAATCATAAGGCAACTAATAACTGAGGTGTGAGTTGCAGTAATACATATTGTTATCAGCAATTTTATAAATAAAATTGAATTATTACAGCAAGTTATTTTTTCTTACCTTCGTCACATCTTCAACTTGGGCAATTTTAAGTTGTTTTTCTATACCAAACTGGTGTAGAAAATTGCCACCAAAAACCAGTGAATCGCTCGGAGTGTAGACAGCATGAATCCACCCAGTTGGGATGAAGAATGTGTTGCCGGATTGTAACTGTAACCGCAAGATAACATTAAACAATAAATTATTGTTTACCTAGCAGAAAATAGTATAAGACTAATTAACATTAAAAAATGAAGTAGATTTTTGCATTAGCATTTTAGTTCTTTGAATCGATTTCTTACTGCGTCCACGATGAGAAGATTCAATTTATATTAGTTATATGAAATTCATGTCATCACAATTTGAAACCGTATTTTGTGTCAAGACAGAGACAACAAAACATTAAAATATAGTTTTTTTTATACATAAACATAGGTCCAAATATCGAGAATTCACTTTTAATCGCGAAGTCTAACTCTTGACTAGCTAATCTCTACATTTTAGTAGAGATTAGCTAGTCATATTAGAATATTTTTAAGTTACCAAAACGGAATCTAAGCAGCTATTCTTTGGAACTTTGTTGTTAACCATAGTTGAATCCATTAATATGTGACATATTTTTTCTTAGAATGATTCCTTTAACAGTGACAGTTTAAGGTAATAGAGAGAAGTTAAAAAATAATGTCAAGGATAAAAAACAAGAGACATATTTACATTGGAACTATAGTGACAAATTTATAAGAGCAATGTAGGCTAATGAAATGGGTAGAACGTCAATCAAAATGGTATCAGCATCAATAAAAGATTATTGACTACAAACTTTAATATAATGACACACAAAGTAGACCTTATTTTTTACAACACAGATCTCACTTCTGAGTGAACATAAATTGATTTAAATATATTCAAACTTACATGAACTCTGATGCATTTTTCTACAGTGTCACCGAAAAACACATCTGACTGTTTGCCAGACAGCACCCATTTTTCATATAGCTGTAAGTTCTTCTCCGTCGGTGGTATAAGCCAGAATACTTTTGCACCTGTTATATTTACAAAATAGTTGGTATGAGGCTAAGAAATTATAAAGAACGATTGTTTACATTGCTTTATGAGTTCATTTAAGATTTCCATATGCAAAGTTTCACAACAAAACTCAATTACTAAGCTTGTGCCGTAAAAGATAGACTATTAAATTTTTCAGAGAGAATTTTTATTGTAAACAAGAAAAAGTAATAGAAACTCTCAATCTATAATGGCATCAAGTTGGCACTTGAAATATTTTGTATGTATTATTATACTACATGTATTTACAAGTTCTTTGAGCAACTCTCTTCTTTCTATTGGTTTTTTTATGAGTGTTTGAGAAGGTACATGGCAGTAAACTTTTGAAAAGCAAAAGGAACTTGCACTTGATTGCTGTTATATAAAGACATTTGAGGGTTCATAAATATGATAGTGAAATATAGAGTTGTAAAATGTAGATGTTCAAGGAAATGAATTTAGTATTTTTTATGAATGATTAATGGCCTCTAATATTTCACTGCCGGACCTATGTCCCAGTTAAGCTGTGTCTAGAACAGGACTAGGACTGTCTAGGTTTTGTATCTAGGACCATATAGTTCTCGTCCAAGAAAGGTTTATTAAATAAATAAATAATTAATAAATATTTCGGACATTTAACACATAACGCCATCTAGACCCAAGCTAAGCAGAGCTTGTGTTATCGGTACTAGACAATTGGTATAAATACATATTATATTTTTTTTGTAAATACATACTAATAATATATAGAAAACACCCAAACTCTGAAACAAACATTTGCAGAACATACAACAAACATTTGGTCCGACCCGGGAATCGAACCCGAGACCTCAAGCGCCACCGAGGCAGTCAAGTATTATAAATATTATAAGTGTTTTATGGAATATGAAGCTACGACCAATAAATATCTAGTAGTAAGCTGTAGATGTACACAGAAATTATTATAGAATCGTTAAGAGCCTCAAATAATCCACTGATGGACATAACAGACCTCTCCTGAGAAACGAGGTTGATTATAAATATTATAAGAGTTTTATGAAAACGCTAGCTTTTGACCGCGGCTCCGTCCGCGTGTATGTCGATTATCGCGATAAAAGGTAGCCTATGTTCTTACTCAAGAAATAAAGTATCTCCTTGCCAAATAATAAATGTGTAATAGGAAAGTATAGATGGTCTTACCTCTTAAGATATGATACCACACAGATGTACCTCCAAAGTCAATATGGAAATCTGTATAGCACCCCTTAACTGACATAAGACAGTATTTCTGTACTTTTGGATACATCATGTCGTCCAAAGCATTTGTTGACTCAGTCTGTAAATTAATGAAATGTTTTTATTAATAAACTAAGCAAATTCAAACGTTTTTTAATCAAAAAAATGTGATAAATGTATTATAATTTTTACAAGCACAGTGTTTAATAACATTAACAACAAGGGACAGGACATATTAATTTTATGTATAGCCCTATAAGTTTTATTTTCAACATCTTTTTGCCCCTATAATAATTTAAAATGTTGGGCATTTCTATAGAGTTGTAGCCATATCTAATCACTTGGTCTATGTCCTATTATCATCTTAAAAATAATAAGAATAGACTCATCCGATATAGAATATGTATTAAGATAGCATCTTTTAACTCACAGTACAAAATAAATGAAAATGTCAATATTTCAACAAAGAAATCAACAAGGATGCACACATAGTATGTATTAACTGAATTACGAAACTGCATTATTTTTATTCCAAATAAAAATAGAACAAGTAACATCGTTTCGGTACAACTTGTAACCTTTTGATCGGCAATCGCATGCACTAATCACTAACCACCGAGGCATTTTCGCATAATGCTTCCATGTCGGAAGTATATTTATGTTTATGTAAATATATTCTACATTTTTCAATTTTTTTTATTCTACATACATAAAAATTCTGCCCATAAAAACTGGGCAGAATTTAATCTGTATTTTTAAAGCTTTTAAAACTCTGATGCGCGTTCAGTGAACGTAATTATACGTGTTTATTGCTGTTAATATCTCACCTGTTGATCTTTCAAATGCCTCGGCCATACGGTGTCGACCCAGTCGATCAGGCGAACGATACGTGGAGCCTGTACGTAGTTCTCCAGTCGCGTGTGTGAGAACTCTAATGAGATCACGTTCAGTAGACGCTCCTTGTTCGGATCGTCATAGTAGCGCTGCCAATCCTATGAAAAATGTATGCACTTATTGTAACTTGTCATTCAAAATGTTTTATTTTCTAAGATTACGTACTAGCCGTTCCCCACAGTTTTATTGACGTTTTTTATTGCGTTGAGCTGCGCTAATGGTTTTAACATAATGTGTTACATTATGTCTCGTTACACTATCGAATAATAATAATAATAATACATTGTCATTACAGTATTCCTACAGTGTTGTGTATTTGTATTGTATATTACGTTGAACTAGTTTGAGTACCTTTAGTACCGTTCCAATCTATGTAACATGGCAATTGCCAAGTGTGATAGGCATGTGTTGTTTTAGTAGTCGCATTCTTTTTAGTACATTAACTTTTCATCAACAACTCGTAATGTCCCAATGCTACGCTCGAGTCTCCTCTCAGGAGAGGTTAAGGCCATATATCCCCCACGCAGGCGAGTACGGGTTGAGGATTAACTCATTAAAAATGATTAATGCCAAGCTTTTATGGTTTCACTCATAGAAAGAGAATTCGCAAGTAGTAAAACTAGTAATTATGTTCAAAGAATTTTCATACCGAGTGTTATTTTTGTCAAGCAAATGTCCTGTTCGTATTGTGACGAATAAAGATTTCGGAGTGTCACAACCCTATTCGTATACCCTATGCAATGGGTAATAAGAGGACGCAAGATACCTTTGTGGCGACTTCCACATACAAGGGCAACAAAAACATATGACAACGCCATCTACATACACTAAACTACGTAGTAACGTAGTGTATGAAGAAGCTACCAATCCTGCATCGCACACAAGAAGTTCTAGCGCCGATTAACATATACACAACTTCCCAACATTAACCGCCCGCCAGGCATGATCACCTCGCCTGGTCGGAGGATCCTCCCTTTGTGTTGGAGGGCCAGGTGACCCGTTCCTACACAATTTCACTGCAAAGAGACGGAAAACTTAAAACAAACCCTATGACAACCGACCGCCCAGTGTGCGATGTAGTAGGCCTACGAAGAGGCCTGTCTCCACCAATGGACTGTTAAAGGCTGTTGATGTGATGTGATGTGATGATGATGAATAGAAAATATGTATGGTTTTTACGTTTCTCAATCTTATCATATCCGCCTCTACAACATAGAAAAAAAATTAAACTGGCTTGAAAATATTCAAACTAATTTTACAATATGAAATTTAAAACACGACTAAATTTGAGCAATTCAACCGTCGCGTGTTTGATAAAATGACAGGCTAATAATGAAATTATTTTTATTAATGTTTTGCAACACACATTCACCAAAATATGTACAAAGATGATGAGAACTATGTTCAATACGGGTTGCGGATACCTGCGAAAGGATAAACCGTTTGAAACTTGCGACACATACTTTAAAACGATATTGTTAACGTACAACTTTTTTGGTCTCCTAAAGCTTTTTGGATATGGAATTACATCTCTTGCTTTTTATTTATTTAGAATGGTATCGTTGTAAAAATAATAATGCGACTTCTGTAGCAAAATGTAGTGACACTTTCCTTTTAGAATCACATTAAAACTTTTTTATTCAAACAATCCTTTGCTATGTTTTAGGTGACTCTAATTCATGGTCGCTTTCAATAAAATACTATAATATATACAAGTTTGTATTGGTGTAATGAAAGTCAAATGAAACATATTCATTAAATAACATATTCAGTAGTCAGCATTATTGTAATTTTACATGTCATTGATATGCTATAAGGCATCATTGTTAAGGGGAATTTTGTTTTATTAACGTAATGTTAAAATTAACTGTTGAAATCGTGAATCAGATAAACGACATGTGACAATGTGTTCCAGTATTACCAAAAAGGGGCTTATGGTTAATTGGAATCCGTGTAGATTAATAAATTGCAAAGTTGAGCAATCCTATCCAGGTCAGTCTATGATGGGTGGCCATTCTTGACATATTGAGACCCCTACGAGCCTAAGAGAGCATACGAACATATTTGGCAACCGTCACGGACAGTAGGAAGAAAGTCCGACATCAGTCCTTTTACAAAATTTCGGTAGCCTAGTAATTAGGTTGTGGGTAAGGCTGGGATAGGTTTATTTTTATTTATAAGGACAACGCTTGCATTCGGAATACATCCTGTTTAGGGGTTTTACAGACATTCAAGAAACGGACACAACGGACACTCAGACTCAAAACAACAATTTGTGGACGTACCCCGCTAAGAGTTTGAACCCATAACACTCAGAGCAGTAGAGGGCGGTGTGGTGATCGCTTAAACTAGTACGATATCTGTGCAGCCATGCATGTGTGTGAATAGTGTAGATACTTAGCACAGACAACTACGAAACGACTTAATTCATACCGGAAAAAATACACACAGCAAGTAAAAGCAACATTATCAGCAATTTATCAAACTAGTAATAGTAAGTTAAAACTCTGCTTTATTGACGATAGGCCTCGTGTAAAAATTCGATAGGGCAATCAGCTGTTATATAATCGCAGATAACAATCGATGAACAATTTGTAAAATGGATCATCGTAGTGACACGTGAGATAATATAATACAAGCGAATTCATGCAGAAATGTTGTTTGTCACTCAGCTAATACAGATTATAAACACAAAGGACTAGTATATTGTTTTCTGTACATGATTGCACGTATGGCGCAATGATTAAAGTGGTCGCCAAACCGAGTTGCCACGAATCGTGGTGTTCTTGATTCCCATTCCAGTTCAATCTAAACATCCGAGGTTACAATAACTCGTACCCAGCTAAAAATTGGTAGGATTCTTTAAAACACCATTATAAATTACATCTAAAAAGTCCGAATCGATCCGACACCTGGAAAAAATTTACTCAAGATCAAAGGTCACAAAAACCTTTTTTTGCTAGTTTCATGAAAACGGTAAGTTTTATAATAAAACTAGCCTACCCGTCGAACTTCGTACCTACCTGCCATATTTTTCTTTCGGAAATATTTTCAAAATCTGAAAAACTTGTTTTAGTTATTATAGCCACAGGCAGTGTCCAACCGAGGATGAAAAATACACTTTTCTAGTTGTCATGTAATTTTCTTCTATACAAACATTGCCCTAACAATAACGAACACATAAAAAAATATTATCCAATTTGGTGCCGTCGATCGCAAGTTATACGCGTACCATACATTTTTGGCAATAAGTGCGGTTAGTTGGGAAGTCTTAAAAATGTCGACAAAAGGCTTTCTATAGGACTTTGTTGTTGCCTAGTATTTAGGTTGTGGAGATCTGAATGCAGTTGCTCTATGTTAAAAACTCAAGTTCAGCCGTATCGTAGTAAAATTAAAGCCGACCTTAATCTAATTTGTGTAAAGCCTCTGAGGAAGAAGCTTAAAAAAGAGAATATGTGTGACAATTTTATCGATGAAGAATTAGGACATACGAACTATAGTTGCGTACAAATTTTTGATTACAATTCTTGGAAATTACTATTATCATACAGAAATAACCTATATATGTGATTTATCCTGTCTTCGTTTGAAACCAAGCTAAAAAAATATGCAATACCATTTATGATGCTGGTATAATTGTGTTTACAGCGAATTTAAATTTTCAGAAGCATTGGAATTTCATATGAGATATTTATACAACACATGTATGGCGTCGCATGACATGTCTTACACGATACTTTACAAATAGGATTGTTGTAAAATTTAAAACGGTGAATTGTGAATTTGTATGGGCTGAAATTAAAATCAATTTAATTTACTCCAACGAACATTTTTTACATAAAATGATCACACAATCATGTAAAGGGACACCTTTCAGTAGGTCATTGTTCATTGTTTTCTTTGTTAAAATAAATGCTATCTGCCAGTATTAGTCTCATCAAAATCTATCCAGTCGTTGCAGAGATTAGGCACACAAACAAAAGGAGAAACAGACTTAATTATTTACTTTCATATGCATTGACTTAAAATCTGTTAATTTGAAATTACGAACATACAGTTCAAATATATTTATTTGGATAGATTAAAAAAATAGGTTCCGTCCAGCCAGCCGTTCTATCCAAAGAATTCAAATAGATTTAAAGTTAAAATAAATAAATAAGATTATGTACTGGAACTACGTTATAAACTGGAGTTAATGTACATGACCGATAGTTAGAGGCGCCGTATGCTGAAACACAGGTTTCCAATCTAGTTCAGCAGCGGAGGCCAATAAGACACAATTGGTACATTGTAATCATGTATTTTTACGATCTTATAAACTTGTCAATTTGTTAACATTTTGTATGGATCGATAAACATTATTAAAAATAAAGTAAATAGTATTGATGCATTAATTTGTTTGTCATCATAAATGGAACTAGAAATGGGAAAACACTTTGGATGCTTTTCCTCATCTGGGGACTTTTTACAATCCTATTGTTTTCCTTATTGCAATAATACTTTTTTATTTTATCTCATTCTTTTTAATTTTTTGGTAGCACTATAAAAACAGGTCAATTTAAAAACAGTACCGGAGAAGAACTAAATATTTATTCCGAATATATTCGCCATTTTGGCTTAGGAATTCACGAATGTTTATATGAAAGATTTGTCATAAAAAATAAGAAATGATTTTCCTACTTTTCTTCTCAAGTTACATTAAAATGATGTCTTCTTGTATATATGATTTCACAGCTTGTCTATTTTTTTAAAGAGTGATCATGATCTTTTTATGCTATACGGTATCTGGAACATTCCAAAACAATTAGTGACCCAATGATCATCGCTTGCAACTGTTTATACTACCTCGATGTTTGCAATTATTCTAAAAAAATAAAGAACACCTGTAGTTCTAATACCAATTCGTCTTACTAATTGGAAGAAATATTGTATTAAGCTTGATATAGCCGCATTACCGACCTGAAATAATTTATTCATCATCGTCGAAACAGATTCGTGCAAAGTAATTAAAACATTGTGTGTATGTTTTAATTTGCTTCAATGTTTTACTAGAATATTCAGTTTTACAATGAGTTGCATTCGTTCCAATTTTATACTTTGATTCTTCTAATTAAAAGTGATGTATAAATATCCGATAGAATAGTTGCAAATGTAAAAGCAAAGAGGAATTTTACCCGTGGTTTAATATTTGATAGTATGATGTATTTACAATCGTTTTATCATTTTTGACAAAAAAATTATATAATCCACAACAGGGTGGAAATACCTAAAGATACATAATTGTTATGTTTTATAATATCCCGTTTGAGATTTCCTGTATAAAACAGTTCTTTAATACACATTTTGCTACTAGTGGTAGTATTGTTTACACTGATAGAAAAGTGAATGGTTTTGGTAGATTGAACTTGCTAGAGTAAGTTTTCGTATGATATTCTCAACATATAAATGTATGAAATGCACCTATTTATTAATCCGAAGTGTGTATTTATCAATACGATGGTTAAAAAACTAATTTTTTTAAGCTATAAAAAGTTCTTCTCACACAACTGTTACCGAAGAATGCAAATAAATACCTTCATGTTCATCTCGATGTTCTTCTGTGTGTTCACATCCATGACGTCGAGCAATCGGCGCGAACCGACGCACATGCGCACATCGTTTACTGTGAAGTTGCTCGTCGGCACCCTGCAATATAACATTCACGTAACAAGGTGGAAAAACATTTCAGTTTGGGCGGGACAGGGTTACAAGACGGTCGTCCGCGACGCTCTGTACTAGAATTTATGCCGTAATACGGTACTAGGTACGCAAACATAATGCGGTGCGGTATGCGCATTGCTAAGCAAATCTTAAAAACACATTACATGTTCACTTCGCACTATTGTTTTGGAAGCAAATCTCTTTGAAAACATGACACATCAAACTTTATCTGTATTGCTTAATAGTTCGCGGAGTAGACAAAGAAAATGGAATATTGAATTTATGACGTAATTCAAAATAATTTCTTTACGATGTTTTAAGGAATCAGTTGGTTTTCCTGCAGTTTGAAGTACAATTCGAAATCGACATGATCTTTCTAATATTTCTGAAACATACATACCTATTATACATTAACATTTAACGGATTTTGCCACTAAATACATATATGATGATGAGTTTTCATTGTCTAGCCGTTTTTACTCAGGCGCTACTGATTAATTGCGAATCAAACCTGTTACTATGTGGCCTACATTAAAGTTTTTACAAGTTTCTCTAGTATTGAAGTTGCTTTGTATTATTTAAAAAGAATAATTCTTTTCTAAATGAAGGATACCTTACATCTCTTATGATCCTTTGACAAATATAAGAAAACTAAAATTAAAAAAAAATATATGTCATAGTTTGTGACAGTAAAAATTAGATTGATAACAGATATATTTTTTATAATCTACAAAATCCTACATTAAATCAAAATCTCTAACGGCTACGTACGGCTAGTGCCAAATGTTTAATAGATACTTGTAGTACCTGCCTTGTCACTAATTAGTGTATCAAAGATCGATGCAACGTTACTGAACAGGAAGGACCATTATCGAAAAAGAACCCCGTTTTATGGAGAAATGAAAACTCTTTGTACCTAATGATGATCGACATAATGAAGCTTAAAGGCAACTTCGAGTAAGTGTTAAGGAGAGAATAAGAGTACCCGTATTTTTAATTGGTGGATTTTTTTTAATATGGCATCATAATGATCTAGAAATTGGATATTCCGAGTATAAATAAGTAGAAACATAGTATTAACAAAAATAAGAGGAACATATGAGGCCACACAATAAATTCTCATACGAATATAATTATGCGGTACCGTGAAAGATGGTGACAAAATGGAGCCGGAAAGGTGGTAACAAATATATGCACAATACGTAGGGCTGTCTCGGATTTATTGAATTATGGCCTGAACATACTTTTATACATAAACAGCACACGAACGGTGATATTGTAATTTCATAAATAAATTTATCGATTTATATTTTACCGCCTAGAGTGCCTTGAGCAGATCTAAATGCGACTGCCATGAAATTAACTTGTATTACTATTATGTATTATATTATTTTGATGTGTATTGATGTTGAATGAGGGCAGTATTGAACTGGATTCCTTCAGGGGGAGGGGGTGAAGGGGGAAGGGGGGTTTAAGCATGCCTGGGATGATGATATTATACTTAATGGTGTTCTAATGAAAATTACTTATATCCATTACAAACGGCGCTTAAAGTTACGTAACCAACAAAATGCATGTTGTTGTTATATGTAGGTATAATCCTGACCGCTTTGAAGGCCGTTATGAAAGGTTTTTGATTCTCCGCAACTAACAAACTGTGTGGGTCACGTGACCTATCACTATTTAATGAATCTACTTAAACTTTATTCTGACGCGTGTGTAGGAGGAGGCACAACGCCGACGCTAGCAGATTTGAGTCATTCTGTTTTCAAGTTATGAAACTGAGCGAATATTTTTTAAGTGGGTTTTGCTACATTTTTAAAGTTTCTTCAAGAAAAGTCAACGTTGTTTTTAAGAACGTTAAAGTTGATTTTACTTAGAAATAACGATTCCAATAAGTTTAGAAGTACTCGGTACCATTATGCTAACATTTTAATGCGAAAGTTTATGAAAATGTATGGATGTTTGTTACTACTACTGAATAAATTTAGGTGAACTTAACAAACATATCTTATACATAGGAATATTACTATACAATGTAATTAACATCAATGATGTGTTTTCAGGCTACGCCTCAACTTGCACTCTCATAACAGCTTTTCCCTCACCCGTCAAGGGCTTTTATGCTAGCCAGAACCACCTGCCATTGTTCCTACTTGCTTTAATTCGCTTAGACAAACACAAATATAAATTTTAACTTACAGAATTAAATTTATTCTAATTTATATGGCTACTATATAGTTTTCGTTTTACCTATCAGGTACTTGTGCTCATCGAAAATGCCTGTCATTTTTTTAAATTTACAAGGAATAAACAAATCGTATACAAATTTCTCTGTAGTTAATCAGTGCGTCCTGCCCGTCACGACATACGGAGCCGAAACGTGGACACTTACGGTACGACTGGTTCACAAGTTCAAAGTCGCTCAGTGTGCTATGGAGAGGGCTTGCTCGGCGTTTCTGAGGGATCGCATCAGGAATGAGGTGATCCAGCAAAAAACCAGCAGAGAGAGAGGTCATTGACATAGCCCAAAGGATTAGTAAGCTGAAGTGGCAGTGGGCTGGCCATAGTAGCCGCAGAACTGATTACCGTTGGGGTAAACGAGTTCTTGAGTGGAGACCGCGTCTCGGCAAACGTAGTGAAGGACGGCCACAGGCCAGGTGGAGTGATGATCTGCGCAAAACGGCTCAAGTAAAATCGAATCAAGTGGCGTGAAATTGGAGAGGCCTATGTCCAGCAGTGGACTGCGATAGGCTGATGATGATACGAATTTCAAGCTTACAGCAATAGGTTTTTCTTAATTGTATCTATTCTTTCAAAAATATAGCGGTTGATAAGGAGTAGGGCTGATGCATGCCGTTTTACGTTGATTTTCTAAGCTAGGGTAGTACCGCCCCGGTCGAGCTGGCCCGTTCGTGCTGTAATCAGGTGGCTCTCCTACCGTGATTGTCAAGTATTGGGGTACTCGCATAGAAAAACATTTTTAAAATTTTGTCTGTCTGTTTTTTAAGTGAAAAGAACTTTGAAACTACTAACATAAACTTATATTTTATTTATATATAGATTCACTACACGGATGGAGTAGTGCAGTGTTTTGGAAAAAACCCACATGGAGAAAAAAATTGTGTGATCTACAAATTATGCTTCTGAATCTACTAGGCGTTCTTTGTGTCCATTTCAAGTGCGTTTGAAAAGTTTTCCGCAACGCAGGAATATTCCTAGGGCAGAAATCATCTTTTTAAAAAGAAAGAAAAGAACAATACTAGTTTTTATGTATCGATTCAAAAGAAAATCTAATCTAAGACTATGTAATGGAATCTATAGAAACGTACAATACCATCGCAGATAATATTAAGCAAACCCCCGAGAAACTAACGTAGAGTTATCCTTTGTTCGTTAAACAAATTAACAGGTACATCTAACCCTAGCAGTGGAGCGAGTTTGAAAGCGAAGTTGTGCTTGTTAGGATGCGCGTCTGAAACGTATTATTGTTTCGGAACATTGACAATTAAATTACTATTGAGGTAAGAGAGAGCGTTTCATTTTAACTTTCATCGAAGAACGAAAGAAAACTATTGCATGAAAGTAATTAATACCAAAAAACTATTTGGTAATATTAATTGATCTAATAAATATTTTAAAGTGCCTGTTTCTAGTACCGTTTGAGTGTTATGCTTAAGAAGTAATTAATTTTGAAAGTTTATTATTTGTTAATAAAAAAAACCTTTGAGCCCTTTCACTTGATACCCATATTGGGTAGATTGTTCAAAAACGTGTACGCCGCCATTTTGTAACGGCGGCCATTTTGGATTAATAATCATACCGATTATGAATAACTGGTTTGTCATCAGAACTAAAGGAAAATTTCAGCTCAATAGGAAACCGGGAAGTGGATCAAATTTAACTTGTAGGATTTGATTCCCGACAATCATCGGGACAGGTGAAACTAAAAAATAATAAAAGCTTGTAAATAGGTATGATACTCTTAATATTCGCCATATTTAAAAAAATAATAGGCCAATCTCTGTACATTAACGATATTAAAGAAAAACGAATGAATGAAAGTGTTAATTACTGTTCAGTTTTGAAGGTTGTTGCCCAATTTGGATGCGGTTTTCTCTCATGTTTTGTGGTAAACTTCGCTTTTCTCGGAACATTTATTTTGTTTTAATCGGTTGGCGAATTAAAAAAGGTATTATACGAATCTCCGCTATAAACGACATATACGCGGGCGGAGCCGTAGGCAATAGCCAGTATGTACATATTATTTCAATAATTTGTAATGTACTATTTCAAATTATACTTGGATCATTCAATAAAAAGTTGACATTATTGAGAAACTGTTTGGAGTTTATAAAAGAAAACTTTATACGCAACTTGGAGCGAGAATAAATTTCAAACTTAATATTACTTATTTAATGAACAAATGTACCTATTAACGTCCATAATACGTTAAAAATAAAAATATAATTTACCCCCTAAGTACTTAAGTACGTACTTAGCTTTTATTCTATTTTAATATGTTCCAAAAAGCTAAACTTAAAAAATTTAAACCTACGTAAGCACTTAATCGAGTAATCATACGCCAAAAACGCCTTGCATCATTTTGGAAAAAAGCTGATACTCTTACACTGCTGGACCGATATTTATTTACCAAACATATTTAAGAGCCTGGCTTTCAAATGAAAAAAAACGCATCGAAATCGATCCATCCGTTTGAGAGCTACGATGACACAGACAGACACATACACATCCACACATAGAGAGACATCGACGTAAAATTTATAACNCCATCCGTTTGAGAGCTACGATGACACAGACAGACACATACACATCCACACATAGAGAGACATCGACGTAAAATTTATAACACCCCTACTTTTACTTTTATTAATAGATTATTAACAAAAAAACAAACTAAAAAATAAACCACCAATCAGAGCGAGTTACGCCACGTATGTATAAAGGTCACTTTGTTCGGATTTAATCGACGATCACTTTACTGTTTTTAAGATCTTTTTTTTTTTTTTTTAAATTTAAAAAAAAAAAAGATCTATAATTGATGCTGGTTGATAAATGGTGACGTCACGGCTGCGATGAGAAGTCACCATTTGTCACCTATATATAATACAGCAAAAAAATTACATGAGAAGTAAATCTAGTAACACAGGATAGTATCAAAGAATTATAAGTATTCCCCCCACATATTTCCGTCATGAGTCTTGTCTCCAAGGATTCTGACAATATAAGAAAAAAGGATTGTGTGGTTTTATGAAACCACGGTAAAAGTGAAACTTTTTTTCACATGCAAATAAATTAATCTAATAAAGCAAATGAACAACAACATTTACATTAAACACTGACAAAAACAAACTAATTAGCGTGGAGCACTGGCACACCATCCGACTGGCCACTGGACACTGGCCGAGCGTCACGCGTCGCGCGACATGCGATACACAGACCAAAAAAATTAAGACGATGTAATAAAAGATTCACTTTAAAAAGAAAGAGCTATTACGTCTACTCGTCTAAGTATCATATTCTGATGTTGATATTTTTAAAAATATCTAGAACAATTTTAATAAGATAAACCTCATTCAATTATATTAACTACTCGGTCTAAAATATTCTTTTAAAAAGTCCTGCTCCTGGAAGTCACAAATTGAACGGTATTTTTTAAGCTTATTGTTTAGAGTCTAAAGTACAAACAAAATTATACTAGAACGGACACATTGTTTGAGGTAAGCGTAACAAAAATCCGCTAGTAGGGGGAAACTTATTATACTGTATGGGACAATAAGCGTCTTTCAGTTAACACTTGTTGTGCTTAGAGTTCATTCTCGCTTGTGACTAGTATTTAAGCTCCCGCTTGAGAGCTTTCAACATACTTAGATAGTTTTTCTTTGAGTCCTATTACTTTTATAAACGTGCTGTTTTATAACGGTATTTCTTTATGAACAACCTACAATATCTGTAAATACTCGGCCAAACAGAATCTATCTGAATATAAATTAAACCACCTGAGCCTATTGTTTAAAAATAACCGTGTCCTTTATTTCACGAAGCGGCATAAGCATTACGCGATGAGGTATGTAAACTTATAAATGGTGTATTTTTACTATTTTATTTATATATTATTACAGAGGGAGTTCCAGTTCGCCATATTACGAATGATAACGATGATTCATTATTAATGTTATTTAATGTTTAGGCAACGGGTCTTGTGTTATTTTCAAGGTTAAAGAGAGGCCTATGACCAGCAGTGGACTGCTAAAGGTTATTGATAATAATGGTGATTATTTTAAGCATTATCAACTGGCATATGCTGCTTATTAAAATAAGTAAGGTCAATAGATAAAGCTTTTTAACCGAATTAAAAGAGCAGTACTAATTAAAATATTGGGAAAATAAAGAGGGAAAAATGTAGAAGTTGATTTTAAAATGAACTTAAATTAAAAAGTACTAAATGCTAGGAATCTTGAAACTTTAAGTAGGCATATAATAAACATGTTATCTATTAAGTAAACATTAGTCACATAATGTGACAGGTTGTTAAAACGTATTCAAAATCAAATTGCTGTACAGACTTTACGCGGTCAACAAGCCATAATTATTTAGAACGCTTATGCTCATGTACATAAGATCTAAAATCGTTTGATATGATTGACTCTCCGCTAAACTAAGGATATGAACATAAAAAATACATTTCCTTTTCTACACAAACGATGTTCTGAATGTTACTTTAGTGCCACGATAGTAGCGAACAACAGGGACAGATTTTTTTCCTTTTAACTTTGATTTGATCGGTTTTAAAAAAATGTTTAAAAGGAACCATGTTGTCCTTATTGTATAAGCAGCTACTTAGAACGGGTTCTAACTTCTAGCGACCGTACTCAAATGTTTTGGTTGGTGTTTTAACTGAAGTTCATATTGAACCAGTGCCACCTGTACGGTTTTGCACGGAAGCTTTGAAACTCTCGGAATTACTTTACTATAATATAAATACTCATAATAATAATACATAATACATTTTACTTGAATTGGAAACTGCATCAAATTTGTTTTTCTCTTTTTTTTTCTTTTCAAAGAGACATCCCACATCACGAACATTCATACTGTGTATGTACGCGGGGGACTTTACAAACACACATGAAACGATCACTCAAACTCAGAACAACAATTCGTGGATCACACAAAGTGTAGTCTCTTGTGGGATTTGAACCCACAACACTTGGCGCAGTTGAAAGCGGAGTGGCGACCGCTTAATCTACTAGACCCCGTGCAGTCAACTCGTCGAGAAGTTTAAAAAATATAAGCGAAGAGACAGCGGAAGTGACTTCATTTTAGACTATGTAGAGATGCTACTCAAAACAAAACAAACAAGATGTATTGCTTACCGTAATGTCGTTGCTCTACTTAGAGTATTATGTTGCATCTGTTCCCTAATTTTTACTTTAAGTTTTTAAGACAGACTATCATAGTAAGTATGTTTTAGTTCTACTAAACTATTTCAAGCTTTCAATATGAGTTTTGATACTTAGAAATAAAATTAAAAATCATGAATTTCTTTTTATGTTCATTACTAATTTTGAGGTTACTACGGTGGTAGATGTGGACGGATTGACAGAACGAAGTATCACTAACCCTATCATATTCATCCTATGAGTGTTTTAAGACGACATCAATGCGAAAAGGAAAACACGAATCAAAACTTATATACCTAAAAACCCATATGGCTGGCGTGATATATTAAAGCATATACTCCTTTCTAAGGAGAGGCCTCTTCAGAAGCAGTAGACTATTAAAAGCCGTTGATGTGATGAGATGAATTTTAAGCTTTACTAGCTGACGTGGCAAACTTCGTACTGACATGTTTTTCTTAGGAAAAGATTTTCAAAATTTCTGAAAAACTTATTTTAGTAACTGTGCCCGCTTAAATTTCGTATACAGATAGTGAAAAAAATACTCTTAAGGTTATCTTTTAATTTTCTTATATACAAATCTTGTCCTAACAATAACGAACACATAGAAAAAAAGAATTATCCAACTTGGTGCAACAGATCGGAATTTACGCGCTTATATACATTTCGGTGATTCATTTTTATCTGAATAGATTTAAAATGTGACAATGAATTTTTTTTATACATAGAAAACGAGCAAACGTATCTCCCGATGGTAAGCGATTACTACCGCCCATGCCCATGGACACCCGCAACACTGTAGACGTCATAAGTGCGTTATTAAGAAGGAGTACGCTCTTTTCTTGGAGGGTTAGAGGTCGTACGTATTCGTCCGGGAATACCGCAGGCGACAGATCATTCCACAATATTGTTGTACGAAGCAGAAAATTCTAGAAAACCGCACAATTGTAGACTGTCAATCATATAAATGATGCGATGTTTAGACGAGATTTGACGTTCATTATTTTATTTTGTCCATCATTGTGAATATCGCAACAAATTATTACAACACAAATACTTATTCACATATGTGTCAAACTAAAAATAAATGTGTTTCTGAAAAGTTGAATGAAATATTGTTTAACAATAACGAAGCTTTTACCAGCCCTTATTTCAGCGTGGGAACAAAGGTGTCAAAATTATATTTGACATGAAAGTTTTACGGTAAAATGTTATAGTTCTGCTATGTGAAATATTTGTGCCAATACGTAAGCATGTTTTTAGATAATTTACGAACACCTAACCAAAGATTTGATAAGGTTAATGAATTTTTGCTCATCAGACTTTACAATATATATATATATATATATATATATATATATATATATATCTCGTCCACCGACCAGGTGGAGCGATGATTTGCGCGGGACGGCTAGCAGGAGCTGGTTGCGAGAAGCTATAGATTGAACTAAGTAGCGTGAAATTGGAGAGGCCTTTGTCCAGCAGTGGACTGCGATGGGCTAATGATGACTTTTACAAACCGCATGGTGTTTTACATTTGTAAAATCATCATTATCTTCATCATCATCCGCCCTTAATAGTTCACTTTTAAACATAAACCTAAACTTATAAAGGTTTTGGCCTACTATGCCATGCTGACCAGACTAGAAGGTACCATTAATGTTCGCGTCAAATTTTCCCACTTAAGCAGAACACGAAAATTCAATTAATACTTTTTTACACTAAAATACATAGAGTAATACATGGTGCATTCGAAAGATCACAATAATATGTAACAAACATCTTACACCGTAACCTTCAAGAAAAAAACTTTCTTTTCTTGAAGGTCACGACGGTATAAGGTACTCCTTTTTAAAAGGCCGGCAACGCACATGTGACGTGTCTCGTGTTGCGGGTGTCCATGGGCGGCGGTAATCGCTTACCATCAGGCGATAAGTCTGCTCGTTTGCCACCTATATTATAAAAAAAAACTCATGCTAATTACACGATAAATACTCAATATTTCAATACAAGGAAGTTAGATCCAGGTTGTATTTATTTAAGAAATATAATAGACACAACGTTTTCTAAACATGTGAATAAAATAATTGCAATTTATTGTATTTATACAAAAAAAAATTAACGGAATATAAAACAATTAGTTTTATTGTGGTTTTAAATACAATGCGATACAGTCAGGTGGCCTACCGCAAAAGTGATAGCAATCATGTTTCCTGCAAGATACCAGTATTTATTATATTAAATAGGCACCAGTTGAAATCTACATCGTAAAACTTTTTTAACCAGTGTCCTTGAATAGGGATCTATTATTTGTAATTTTTTTATTATCTACACCTATATGAGAGAACTTGTTTACGACGAAGAGAATAATAACTTTAAATAAACCCTTTTTTTTTTGACGTGGTGGAATGCCTTTACGCACTTCGCTCCCCCCCCCCCCCGCGGGGACAGGGGGTTCACTTTGTGTGGGACTCCTGACTGACTCGCCAGACTACCCACTAAACCATCACGGTGTGCCACTCTGCGCCTGAGAAGGGAGGGTTCCGGGAACCGCTTTCTTACGCCATCCGGACCCCTCCCAGCGCCTGCCCGCACTGAAGCGGGCACCGTCTCTAGATAACTTTAAATAAACCCTATTTCAACCCGTCTGCCAAACGCGGTATAGTACCTATGGAACTCCTTTCTGAGGAGACGCCTACGTATATAAGTAGATTATTAAAAGCCGCAGTGGCGTCTTTACTTATAGTGCAGGGTGAGCGGTGCAGTGTAGGGGTGCTTTCAAATAATCTACGCGCTTGCTGAGCGGCTCTACGCTTCTAAAGGGCGCTAAAGGAATGATGCACACGGGCGCTTAACGCGCTATAGAAAAACCGTTCCCCATCCCCATCCCACAAAGGCCGGCAATGCACTTGTGACTCCTCTGGTGTTGCAGATGTCCATGGGCGGCGGTAATCGCTTACCATCACGTTACCATTACGTCTGCTCGTTTGCCCACGATTACATTTAAAAAAAACTTACAACGCTATCCACCTAGTATTTGTTTTATGAGATGAGTACAATTTTCCTTATTTCTGTTAGAAAAATATTGTTTACAATGCTCAAATTACTGTACACGTAAATAACTTTAGAGTATTTTTAAAATTACAATTTAACAAAGAATTAGAAAGATACTCATTGCGTTACTTTCATGAGAAACAATGTAAGTTGTACTTTTCTAAGTACCTTTTACCATACTAAGTTTCTTGTACCATAGAAATGCCATAGTGCAAAGTCTCAAAAAGGTTCACTGTTTGTTGCCTTTCCTACAACTCGATAAAAGTTTAAACAAATATACTCATAAAAGATGTTCCACTTCGTTTATCAGGAGCAAGATAGCCACGTTGTCGTTAACTTCGGATCTAAATCAACACATTGGTCGTACCGTCTACTAGCAGATAGCAAGCAATATAGCCTAGTAAGTGAGGTCGAGTCTCCACGATCGAGAGATAATGCCTATGATAAAGAATACTACGTTAAATGAATATTGAATCACCTTTTGTTTTGATAGTTAAAGTATTTGAATCCCTGAGACGCAGGGCTCACAACTTTATCTATGTGTCATACCTATACTAATTGTGTATAAGAATCACAAAGATATCCGAGATGACACATTTATTAACTAAAGCATCTTTGAACATGAGTTTATAACTGACAATGAGATAGGATAGTACGGCTTATAAGCAGTAAATAATTTGTAAATATATTTAAGCAATCTTATTTTATTATTGAAGTAAAAACTAATAAGTACCTGTTGCTTACTGTACTTGTCTTAATAGAATAGCTATCGCCAGTTTTAACTAAAGGTACGGAAAGCGGTCTAAATTTAACTTGAACATAGTTTTTTTAAGGAATGGTGGCAAACAAATTGACGCCTCGCCTGATGGGAAGAGATTACCGCCACCCAAGGACACCCGCAACACCAGGGGTGACATAAGTCTTTTGTCGGCCTTTGGGGGATGACGAGGGGGGGGGAGTGCCTCTGTTATACTCACTCACTTGGTGAAAGAAAGCAAAAGCGCTGTTTCACACCGATTTTCTGTGAGGCAGTTTCGACAACTAATACTTGTCAAAAAACTAAAAAAAATGTATTCTGCATATAAATAAAAGTTTTAAATCAAGTATTGAAGTTTAACTGGAGACTAAAGTATGTGCAATCCTAACGGCAGTTCTTATGTTTTAAAACCACGTGGCAGTTTATAACAACCGTCGTAATGGCATCAATCCAAGAAGAGATACTGAAAAGAACTGGTCTTTATTAAAAGTCGTAGTGATGTTAGTATTACAATTTTATATTTCTTCTTCGTTTATATTGTTATCTATTTCATATCTAAGATACTATTTTTTATAGAGGCATGAGGTCTTAAAATCACAAGTGCTCGAAAAAAAAAACCTACTTATGTAATAACGAGACCGAAGGGGACTGAATCATAAATATGTAGTCCATTATTAACGTCTTCATAACTATGAAAAAACATATTGGCGGCATACCTACACGAAATTTTGATTGTGTAAGAATCTTTAAGCTCGGCGAAAATCTAAATAGTAACCCTTATATTGAGCAGCAACAAAACCGACTAAGTAAACGCTTTAAATAAAATATAGAGTCTATCTCACCCAGGTTTTATTATTACGAATCTATTGATACCAATTTTGATTCATTTAAAATCAGTTCAGTAGTTTAGTCGCCGTTGTGGAATATAAAAACCGACTGCAATCGCTTAACCGTAGTCGGTTATTAAACACAAGAGATCTAAGAATATTTTTACCTGAACCTGATCTACACTGTTCTGCCAAACTTGTTATGGGAATAGATTTGTGCGGTTATCGTTGCACACGTTTGGTTACAGTCAATTGTATTTAGACAGTTGGTTTTGCTGCTGCCAGTTTTGTAACTATACTGTTACGATTGATCAATAACGCTCCGTCAATTGATTACTGATTTAAAACCATCGCCTATTTGTCAAAATGGTTATGAATTTCATTTTTTATAAGCTCAATACACTTTTATCAGTTTCATGTACAACTCTACATTCAGTGCGATTTTAACTTTAAAATTACAGATAGTAATTTTAAAGTTGAAATCGTAATGGGTACATACACTATCTTTATTTTTTATTTATCTATATAAATAAAAATAAACCACCGAAATGTACGTACGCGCATAACTTCCGATCGACTGCACGAAATTGCAGAATTCTATCTTTTTAGTGTTTGTTATTGTCAGGACAAGGATTTGTATAGAAAAGAAAATGAAAAGAAAACTACAAGTGTTATATTTTGAAGTCCGCCATTGCACACTTATCGTGACCATGGAAATCTGAAGCGGGTTAAATACTAAAAAAAAAATATGCGGAACTTTAGAAAATATTCACGAAAAAAGTATGACGGTGCGAAGTTCGGGTCAGCTGGTTTTAGATAAACACCATAACTTATTTATCGCACACCATAACTTATTTATCTTGATACTACAAAAACGAATATTAGAGGCTATTAGTTTATATTTGTAATGAATTTACTAATACTATTACTAAGGTTACTAAATTCCAGTTTTTTCGACTATTTTACCCATATTATTGTTTCCTTTAAAATATAGTTGTATACAGTACTGGCGGTTTGTCCCGGCTTTGTAAGGAAATCTGAAATTCTCGGTTTTTCTACACTTTTATATGCATGTATATAATCCTTCATCTTGAATCACTTCTTATGGTTGTGAAGACGAATCTACACTACACTACTCATATAAAAATACGACAATCCGTTTAGGATCTAGGGCGTGCCAAAACAATATACATACATATATATATATACTGGAAAAATATAACCCTTCTTCTTTCGGAGTCGGGTAAATACGACTTAATTTTATAGTACTTACAGTAAACTTAAAGAAATCAGAACCTACTTCAAGTTAAAGTTGGAAAGTGTTGTGTAGAAAACGTTTTGATGAAAGATTTTCAATATACCTAGGTCTTTCACAATTATAATAACAGGAATTATTTTTTTACACTAATATATCCCTTTTGTCCTAACCTTACCTCATAACCCAGTTATCATTTCTATTCGGGAAAACTGTAAACACAACGATTTGAGGAACATAGAACAGATAATAATGATTGTTATATATGCGATTTGATATTCCTTTTTCCTTATTTGCGACATTACGCACATAATGAAGTCTATTTATCTCAATTAAAATTTATTTGAAAAAGAATCATTGAACTATTAATTTGTTCACAAAACGTTACTTTATTATTATGAGAACTACATATATAACAAAGCAAATATGTAGACTCTGGAAGTTCGTCTTAAGCACTAACAGTTAACTTAATAACGCTAAATGTAGGCACCGACGACCTATCATAGACAAACAATAAAACCTTATAATAGTTGATCTAGAATATTAAGCTAGTGTGTACACTTCAAAAACTTCTACATCGATTGAGCACACATTTTGACACGATTTAAACGCTTCAAGGATTATTTTTATCAATTGTTCACGTCAATTTTATTTTTCATTCCTCAACAAGTGCCACCGCGAAGCTAAGCCGAGTAAAGCAAGCTGGTTATGTTTTATTTAATTCACAACTTCATACACATTACCTTACAGATGGTAACATGATATAATTAACTGATTACTCAGTCCATTGCTCATTATATTGATAGACAGCGCACTATAGCTCTTTCGGTCCCATCAATGCATGCCGCAGCATATATTACGCTCATGCATATCTTATTAATACAAGTATGTAAATTTACAACAATTGATAATAAATATAGGGGCAATGTTTAATAGGAACACTGAGGATGTGTCAAGTGTGGATATAAAATATGTAAGCTGTAAAGTTTTATAGCTAAAATTTACAATAGGTAATACTTTTCCTGTTTGATTGTATCCCGATTACGGATTGTCGAAGAGCATCTTACGTGAGTTTTTATTTGTAGGGACACAACAGTTGAAATTGAACACGATTTTTTCACACGTAATTATAATTAACCAGCATTAGCCCAATACGTCGTTAGCGTAAAGAATATTTTTCTATTCCAAAGGGCAATACCTTCTCTCACCACATATACTTTTCGTTGAATAAATAATACTTGAAAACGTAACGAAAAAATTCATAGTTACACTTTTTACTATAAGTTAGGATATCTTTTCATTATTTGCTCTAGTTACAGCTTTAAAATACTAATATTTCAGCAAAAAACAAGAGAATGTCAGTTTTGTTTATAAACATTGTCTACAATTTATAACAATATCAGCCTAGTAATTAATACATAAAAAAATACATACCGAAGTCCTAAACCAGTTTTCTCCTTAAATAGCAGTGGTGTTGTGAAACCATTTTTCTGTAGGTATGATATGGTCAAATCAGTACCATGCATCTCCAAGACAGCACCAGAATGTTCAAACCGAGGGCTCTCAAGCTTGTCAGCAAGAGAAAACCCCCGTCCACCTTCGGCCTCATCGTCTCCCAAGGCCCACTCATCAGAATAGAGCTTGCGTTGCTTGCGTTCACGCTGCACAGAAATATATTTATATTTTATTGATATATCACACTAATAACATGATGTAGATAGTCATATTAAAAAGAAACCCTTTCATATGATTCTGATGCTCATTACTGCCTATATACATGACTCGGCATAACTTAAATTTTATAATCTACATACATATGTTCATACCCAGCCAGAATAAACTTTAGATTAATAATAGAAATGTTTCCTAATGGTAAACAATATGCATATATGAGTACATATATATATGACTTCCATTCATTTGTTATCAGATCTATAATAATTGCAAATCAAGGTGGCTGAGCTCTAATATTTTTGTTAAAATTAAAATCGTAGAGGCAGTTTTGACAAACTATCTATAGTTCAATGTAATGAAATAATGTAATTAACTAATGTCTAATTTGGTCAGTAATGTGAATTAAATTAATAGACAAATAAAGTTTGTAGTTAAATCTTTTTTTTATTTCTGTCCTCTATGTGTATTCTTATAACAGTAAGTACTAGTTTCTTTAAAATGTGTCAAAATAGAAAATTAGACAATCCCACAAGCTGAAATGACTTTCACTTTAACATCTTTTGGTCCAGAACTACTTGTGCATGACTTTTCTGGGCTTTTTCTAATAGAGCACAATATATTTTATGCGTCTTGCAGTCTCGCGGTTTACGAAGTAGGTTATTTTTTCCTGCCAAGGCCAATAAAACAAAGTAAAAGAATAAAGCGTGTTTAAGTTATAACAATAAAACTTTTGATGTCAATACTCTGTTTCTGTTTGCATTCTCGGTTTGACAAAGCGGAGTTAGTTGCATTAACAACGTGTCGTGTTTAAATCAATATGCAAGTGTTTTTAGACTATCGTCTGACGTTCGGCGTGTAATTGTTCAACGGAAGATTAGTCAAGTAATAAAGTAGATTGCGAACGAGCAGCGAGTGGGCTCGAGCTCGACGTGCGGTCGCAACGCAGCGCGCACGCCCCTGGCCGCCTGCTCTCCGCCAGCCCGCGGGAGGGAAACGCCTTCGACACTCGTCCCTACCAGATGCCCACTATGCCTCGTACGCCGAGGACGTCGCTGACGCGCGCTTTTCTTGCAGAGACGTAGATGCCGCTAGATCACAATGCTTCGATTTCAGAAATATTATAGTTCTTAAAACCTTCTCGCATGCGCGAATGCATACGGCCGCCGCGTTTTAAACTCGGCCGCAGCGTGATCACAAAAAACGAAGTCCGATGACCCTCAATGACTATCTTTACACACATTATAAATAATCACAAAAATATTCCTATAATTATCCCATAACTTTGGTGAATCGATACACGATGCAGCGATGCACCATTTCATGTTTACGTGATCCCAGATAAAGCCACCATGGCGTCACCCGGGACTAAATACGTAAAAATCTAACAATAAACACTCACCAGTTGTCTTGGAACTTGTTTTTTGTTACTCGGCAGTGTTTCCGACATGTTTATGTTAGTCAGAAACACTGCACCACGAATTTTACACTATTTTACGTAAATATTTTACACGGAGCACGAGAAAAAGTAACGCAATCCACCATTTGCAATAGTCGACACTGCTGCCAACCGCACGGCGAGCAATCACTCTGGTAAATGACTAGAGGTTGGTACCGAGTGAAATGCCCTATTGGTTTATTTATGTAATGTAATGGCGGGACTGTTTAAAACATCGTAAATCCATAAAGCAACATTAATTTGAAACGAAATGAATTAAATGTAATCGAACACTTTTTACAATTGATTTCTTTTATGAAACTTATATTTTCAATACAAATATGCCTCAATTAGAAGCCGAAGTGTTATGACATTTGGTGATAAGATTTACCTTACTTTTCTTAGTAATGTGACTTATAACTAATTTATGGTGCGATTTGACTATCAAATTATTAATGAGTAGAGACAATGTTAATGAAGTATATTTAAAATAAATTACCAAAATAATCGTACTACAAGCTTCAAACTCATTCGGAACGAAACGCCAAGTGCGGCGACGCACTATTGCAATGAATGTTTCCATTATTTATTTTACACAAAATAAATAAAAATCCGATAACAGATCCAGTATACATACAGTTTACAGATATTTTAGTTTTAGGCACGAATACGACGTTTGGTAAAATAAGAGGTGAATATTTGTTCTTTATAATACTTTTATTTCCTCTTTTATAAATGGCATTTATAGATGGTGATTAATCTTAAATTGTATACTATTTTGAACATACGATATATCATTATGATTAAGATTTAATTACGTTAATAGATTATTTAACTTACATAAAACTTTAAAAAATATATATATCTTGACCCAGTCAAATCAACAGCCGTAGCAGTAGGTACACTTCTGGACATGGGTCTCTCCTTGAAAAGCAGGTTATTAAATAAAGTAGGTAATAACCCCGCTGTCCAAATAAGTTTGTATAA
Source organism: Hyphantria cunea (assembly GCA_003709505.1). Taxonomy (NCBI): domain Eukaryota; kingdom Metazoa; phylum Arthropoda; class Insecta; order Lepidoptera; family Erebidae; genus Hyphantria; species Hyphantria cunea. The sequence goes on from PKRV01002418.1 coordinate 896,433, forward strand.
GTTTGGTACTTTGCTCCCTTAGTTTATGACACCCAAGAGATAAATAGGTAAGATGTGTCACTCCACATTCTTATTCCGTCAGAACACGAATAAACCTTTTAAGATATGAATCCAAAATATTCAAAGTTCAGTTTTTTACAAGTCCTTACTTTCACCAAAAACTATTGAATGCTCATGAAAAAAGGCCCCTTTTCCTTTTTTTACTAATATTTCATGACAACAAGTTGTTTCTGAACAAGGAACGACTCCATTCGTACTCTACCATTTAGCCTGATAACATCTACGAATGAATCTAATATTTGTCAATAAATAGGTATATTGGAATTGTATACACCGCGACTTTTTAAAAATTACAAATAAAAATTATTGATTTAAGCTTCTTCATAAATATTATAACAACCTAACACAAGTTACCAACGCCATCTAGTTTTCAATTTAGCAGAACTAGATGAAAAGACTAATATGAAAAGTAGAGTGACTGATAGAATAGGTAAATAAATACTTATTTTATAAAACATACTTATTATACATTCAAATTTTTATATCAAGGTGCTATTGTAGGTTCGACCCAGGAATCAAACCGGTGAGCTTAAGCAAATTATTACCATATATTATTATTTTAAATTTGTAGCTTTTAATATTTTCTTTTCAAACGGCTTAAATATTGTCAATTTAAGAGTCTGCATGCAAGAAACCTGCTTAAACAGATATAAAGATGGCTATGTTAATATACAGTGAAACTTGGTTAAGGATCTTGATAAGTGAAAAACCTGAATAAATGGAAATCATGCTGAAGTCCCAACACTTTGGCACTGAATTACTTCTGCTAGTGGGGCGAAACAAACCTCTGTATCTGGGATTCGTTCTTTCGATTTTATCGTCATTCTGATTACAGTTATAGAAACTGTAATCTCTGTTACTGAGATTACATCGTTTTTTTTTGTTTGAAAATTAATAAGATGTCGAACAAATGGGCTCGGAAGTAAATTTAGTAAAAATTTCTAAATGCGAAGCGCTAGACATTTTACAGTTATTTTGGAATGACATTTGATAAAATTTATAACGACAACAAACATCTAATCGTTGATTCTTTCAAGACGAACTGGAAGGACAGATTTTTATAATTGATGCAATCTGTTTAAATTTTTGTAATATTTATAAAAAAAACGCGCTTCACCAACCCGCACTTGGCCAGCGTGGGGACGTATGGCCTTAACCCTCTCCTAAGAGGAGACCCGAGCCCAGCAGTGGGACATTATGGGTTGTTGATGATTGATGATGATGCGCTTCACTATTTTAGTTTATTACAATTATTATTTTACTTTAACTATCTTTTTTTGGTTCCCAATAAAGATTAAAAGTCACTTATAATGTTTACATAATACGTGATTTTATTTTATAATCACACCTCTATTACTGAGATAACCTGGATTCTAACCTCTAATAACCTTCTGTAAATGAGATAGATATTTATTTAAACCTGGATATCTAAGACACTGGGTAGGTGGAAATCCTCTATATGTGAGACAAGTTTGCAGGTTTCATTGTATTTGTGATTATCTATACATTATGATAAATAAAAATTTAACTGTCTGTAATTTCAAATTAACAGCTTTTTACTTCCTATATGCAAATTAAAATACGGTATTTACAGCAAAAGTCATCAACCATGTCTGTTTGTTTTATTTATTGTTAATTCTGCCTAATCTCTGGAATAACTAGACCGATTTCGACGGGACTTTCACTAGCAGATAGCTGATGATATAAAGAGCTACTCTTATTTTGTACTAATTTCGTTACGGTGTTACCCTCGGTTATTGTTGTTAAGTTACAACAACAACCGGCAGGTAACAACGCAGGGTACTGCTAGTTAAGATATAAAGTGAGTAAGTAATGAACTGAACGAATATCTTTCCAAATTATAATATAAAGTCAAAATTGATAGTTAAGTAAGTACTACTTTATTGTATAATTATTGTGAGAATGAAGAATTTAAATGATATCTACATAATATTGAATATTAAAATCGATTAGTAGTTAATTAGAAGGTATTGTTAAGCTAAGCAGCTGATTGGAATCAGTTGTCTAGTACCCGTAGTACAAGTTCTGCTTAGTTTGGGACTAGATGGCGTTGTGTGTCGTTGTTGTGTTTATGTCTAAGATATTGTTATTATATTAATATAAAGTAAATTGACATATTATCATAGAAGCCAGAGGTATATTTTTACTATCTAATCGAAAAACACGAAAAATAATAAAATCTTTCTTTGAATACACGGTAATTACGTAACCTCCCCTTGTTTAGAAGTCACAATAAAATTATAATCTATACAAATAAATAAGATAGAAATGTTTGTTTGTAATTTCAAATAATTTTTCTTCCCTCTGCCTGTCGGCTCGGTCTTTATATGTTGCGGCATGGATGCAGTTTTTTTTAATAAAGGTACCTAATATTTACATTGTCAGGTGACAACCAGCCTCTATAGTGTCTATAGAGGCTGGTTGCTAGCAACATGAAAACATATTTGTATTATTCTATATACCTACAAAGAAGCAAATTACCACTCACTGATTAAATAAGAAATCTCAGAAACTATATCACCTACAAACTTGAAATATGGCAGGTAGGCTCCTTATGGGGTGTAAACATCCGCTGAGAACGGATTTTACGAAACTCCACCCCTAAGGGGATAACACGGGGGTGAGTCAGAGATTGATAATTTTAAATGTATGCTCTATAGATAGTTTTGAGGTAAACTAACAATGTATCTTTAGAAATTATACCCTCCTTTGGGGTTAAAACGGGGGATTGTTATTAATGTGATAGTCCAATGTTACTGAGGTTAAAGTAATTATGGCAGAAGGATTTTAAATGCCCCGTGGTGTTGCCCGAGGTACAACAACAATCGCAGGTATCGCCGCGGGGCAAAGTTACTTAACCATAAGTTTATTAGTGTGTAAGTTTTATCCAAAACCAATAAAATAAATAAATATCTCACAATGCGACTTAAACTTGATTTTTTCTTGACTCCTATTTATTTCCATTAGTATGTACATTTACCTAAATTTTACTAATGATACCTGAATACCTGAACATAATCATCAATATAATACCTAAACAGGTAGTAGAACTACACTGTTCAGCACGGAAGGACCGGCTGGACCGACCTTCTCACAGAAGACTAACCTAAGGTTGGTAAGTTCTAAACCAGATATATGTCAATGATGCAAAAACATACTGCATTGTTAGATGCACCACAGATACTACTATGCGCTCATGCTTTCCATCAGACATAGTAGAACTTTGACAGGAGCATAAATTAATAAAAAAAACATCTTAGTCATAACACGTCCAAAGCTGGACATACACCAAAAAAAAATAATTGTAATAACAAAAAAGTTCGATTAAAGAAATAAGACTTTGCTTTTACCTATTTTTTTATATAGGCAAGAATCATTTTAAAACTTGTTGAACGCGAACCTTGTTGACTAGTTGAAACCTGCGACATAACCAACGTTTAAAATAAAAAAAAACATAAATTTTTACTAAATTCAATTTAGAAATGCAGCTTGAAGTTTCAATAGTCCCGAGCACAACTAAATCACTTATATAATACATACAGCATAGAATAGACATTGACAAATAAGTGTAGTACTTGTAAAGTGATTTTTTTTTTGTGTAGTACTTATGTAATCTATATAGAAAAGATCTTCATACATATGATGTTCGTGGAGTCGGTCCTCAAATCCATACTAACATTATAAATTCTAAAGTAGCTCTGTCTGTTACGTTTTCACGGCTGAACGGCTGAATTGATTACGATGTTTACAATGGAAGTCTTTTGATTCGATTACAGTGAAGGCAGTTTAAGTATGTTTTCTATGTTCACCGCACCGCTTAGACTACTAAACCGATTCTTATCGATGGGGTGTCAACAGATTCATAATGATTGTCCGGGTGACATAGACTAATTATTTTATGAAAAGTTTTTACGTATTCGGGTCACAGTTTTTCAAACTTATTCGTATTTATTGTACACTTCGATTTTTACCTACAGTAATGAATATATATTTTTTGTGTTGCCAAAGTAAATATTTTTCTTTTCTATCGTATCTAAAAACATGGAATTGCTATTACACTAATTGCTCACATCTTCTCATCAGGCACACTCGGTAATTGTTAGGGTGCAAAATCTGCAAATACCATATAGATAGACTGTTTATGAAAATCGTGTCATTAAAATGTCACAAAAATATATAGGTAACTGTAGCACTGTAACTGTACCTGAATGGTTGTTATTTAAATAAATAAAATTGTTTTTAACGTTTTGGAACATCGTAAAATGGAACGTGTTTCAGTGCGATGCCGATGCGTGATGACTCACTCGTGTCAAGATAATAAACTTAAAACAAACAAACAACCTTACTAACTATTATTGCGTTTTTCGAAAGACGGTCCCCATTTCATGTCATCCATATTTTTTATAATTTTTATCATTAACTCCATCACGACGAAGACTTGAAGACTCGAAGACTTAGAATTGAAGACTCGAAATACTTGACATTGGCAGAAATAGCTGATCCGGCTGATTGCCATATCATCAAAAGAAGAAGAAGAACTATTATTGCAAGAAGGGCGTAATGATTTAAGCTGTGTCTTAAGATATTCCATTGTGCTTAGTGCTGTCGGCTCAAACAGCACTAAAATTATTAATATTGGGCGAAACAAGTATTTATTCTTTTAGAAAACTACGTCTTCATTAGAAACGATAATTTAAAGAAACAGTTTCATTTAACATTGAAATGGAATTTTCCAGGAATTAATAAAACCGTGTAATTTACAGATAATTTGAGTTTTATAGCACTTTTTGGTGTTAATATAATATTTTTTTTATGGTTAAACAATCATTAAACATCAATCTACCTACTAATAACAAACCTACTAATCTATCTTATATTATTTTAATTTACTCTCACACTGCACTACTACACACAATATATATATATATTTAATAAATGTACCCCCAAAATACACCTTAAATAGATTTTTATTTCAATTATTGTTAATTTTTTTACTTACTGTTGATTATTTTCTAAAGAATTATGTACCTACTATAAATGTACTTAGTCTATATTTTCTTTTCTTTGAAGGAGCAGTTGCATTGATATTTCGTTATGTGTGTAGATTAATTTTTTAACGCTTTTTATATATTTTGTGTGCCTGAAGATGTCACACAGGCTTCGAGGCTAGTATGGACTAGAGCTATCGTCTTTCTGGTGTTTTTACCTAGATATCCTGTTACTAAAATTGTACCCACCTTGTGAGAGAAATAAAAGTTTGCGTATAGGACTCACACCGTTTTAAGTATATTTATAAAAATTTCAATTAAATAAAACTTTATTAAGTAATCTTCAATTGTATATTTAAATTGAATTTCTGCTAAAAGCAAACGTAGGGACTTTAACATACTTTCCGTCTCTGTAGATCGCCACTTTAACCCAATTTAGTTTCAAATAGTTCAGGTTATCTTCACTAGATGGCGGTACCAAATGAATAGAGAAATGTTAAGTAATTATGCGGTTCTATAACCCGACCTGTAGCTAGGCAAAGGAAGCAAAACATTATACACTAAGACTGAATATAAAGAGTTCTACTCAGCTGATAAATTTCGATCTGGTTTAAATAGTTTTCTTCTATTATGACGAGACTTGAAATAATTAAATTTAAGATTTAAAGCTGTATTCCCTTAAGCTGCTTTAAGTAGCAGTTAAAATAAAATAAAAACTAAGAGTTGCTAATCAATAGTTACTTTAGGTATTGAGTAATAAAACGTATGTTTAAATTCGGTTACCAAGTTACAAGTTCTCTATTATTTGAGATCAAATTATAAAATGAGCCACTTGTGTTATTATGCGGTAGACATTTCATGTCATCCACATTTTTTATCATTAATTCCATCACGACGAAGACTTGAAGACTCGAAGACTTAGAATTGAAGACTTGAAATACTTGACATTGGCAGAAATAGCTGATCCGGCTGATTGCCATTCATCAAAAGAAGAAGTATTATGCGGTAGACGCCACATTAATAATTATGTATGTACACAGTAATAAATATATATACATTATACCGAGGGAGAGCCACGTTTAGGCATGCATGAGTCGGCTCGACCGGAGTGATACCATGGCCTCACAGAAAACCGGTGTAAAACAGCGCCTGCACTGTGTTTCACCAAGTGAGTGAGGATACAGGAGGCCCATCCAATCCAACCCTTCCCCTCATCCCGCTCCCCACCTTCCAAGGCCGGCAACGCACTTGTGACGCCTCTGGTGTTGCGAGTGTCCATGGGCGGCGGTAATAGCTTACCATCAGACGAAACGTCTGTTCGTTTGCCCCTTATTCCAAAAAAAAGAAGACTTAATTTCGTGTGGTGACAGATAGAAATAACGGAGTGACACCACGCCTCATCATTAAATGGTTGCCGTAAGAGGCGAATAAGCGATAAAACTGTGTAGAACATCACTGCAATAGAAGAAAAACTTGCAACATACCCAATACCAAACCATCTGATTAAATGGTATAGGTAGACTTAAACTTCCTTTTTAAAGTAGAGGCACATGAGGAGCAATGGAGTGTTAAACGTTATTGATGATGATGATGAGCTCGATTCAACTCGGCCTGTTGGCCTAGTGGTTAGTGATCCTGACTGTGACTAGAGGTCGTGAGTTCGATTCCCACCAAGTCAAATAATTGCGTGATGAGTACGGTCATTCATTCTGTGTCTTGGTGAACTTTATATGTATTTAGAAATATATAAGTATTTTTATCAGCAGTCTGGTTTTCATAGTTCATGCTCTGCTTAGTTTGGCATTAGACGGCCGTGTGTGAGACGTGAGATTTTTAATTCAAATTATCAAATCTAAGCTCAAATATGTCTCCATTCAGTAGGCTTTGTTACAGTACACTCTCAGACTAATACTATTGGCGTTGTAAGCTCTGTTAGTCAGTTTCTGCTAATAGGCACGCTGTGGATTTGTTTCTTCAAACTGTAATTTAGTTGAAAAACCGCTCCTCACCTTCGGGTTGTAAACCAAGTTGTTAAAGGACCGATTTCATCTAATTATTTTTTAGAGTGTAAGCAAACAGTGCTCCTTCCCTGCCTCCTCACTAAAGATTTGTGTACCTACTACACTGTGCAAATAAATTATGAAAAGAGGATACTTTAGTAAGTACAGAACTACAAATATTTTTATTTTCGTTGATTTATTACACTTTTTTTATTTCACACTTAATTTACAGAAGCAGTTTAGTCATTAACACCAACACAATAGGTAATTTTAAAATAGCAGTATTCAAAATAATCTAGATTATAATAAACAAGCTCTTCTTGAAAATCTTATGGTTTTTTTTGTAAATTTTTTTGACAGTGCTAATTTTTAACTTTAATACACAGAAGTAATTATTTATTGCTATCACTAATATGAGTAATATGACTAGTTTCCATCTCGTAATGAAATTCGATAGTACTTCATAATAGGATCTTCTATAACGCATTCGCTGTCAATCGCTCCATTCTCTTCTAAGAACTCGGTGTGACTTCGCAACCAATCCAAATATAACTTTAAGTATCGGTCTTTAGGGTCAATATCAGTGTGACCCAAACAGAAAATCCGATACGCATCTTCTCCATATTTCCCTATGCCGTTCAAGTCACTCGCCCGACGCCATTTTGAGGTGACAAACTGATAACTGAGTTTCCAAATCATATTACCTCTTTTCCTTAAGCCTAATTTATCGAAAAATCTTTCTAAAGAGACTGGATCATCGTTTAGGACGTGATAAGGCGTTGGGTATTCTTCGAAGAAGCTTTTCATATAGGGCCTGGCGATTTTCCCTGACGTTTTTGTCAAAAAGATCGTTGCTATTAACATTGCCCAGGGGTTAGAAGAAAATTCCTCTTCTATGACATAGTGTGGTGACGTCGGTATAGATCTAGGTGTGATGTTGTAAAAAGGTTTAATTTCTATTCGTTCTTGTTCTTCTATAGTTAGCTGTGACAGGCTGAGTTCGTCTGATTCTACCGATGTTTGGCTCAAATCCTGTGAATTGTCTAACGATTTGTCTGGTGACGGTGACGGCTGGCTGCAATTAGGACTAGACGCCTTTATTTCTTTGGTATTATGGAAAAATGTACTAATGCAATCGGTGGTATCCATTATCTGAAACGAAAAAGATATTTTGTATTAGTTAACTACTTCGATAAGTAGAGGGGTAACATTGGGTATTATTAACACACTATGAAACGTTGACCATAATATCAAAAAGTATTCTGTTATTACAGTGATATTCCATCTAATGAAAATAACTTTAATTCTATTGATCATTTATTGTTTTATACATTGACTATATTGGTATAACTATATAAAATAAAAAAGTAATATCCAGATACTAATGCTTAAGAGTTAACAGTTTATTTAAATTTTTATTCATGTATACATAGAATTTCAAATTTACATAAAATAAAATGCTGAATAACATAGTAGTAAAGAATGGGTTTTGAATATTTATGTTCCGAAGAACTGAAAAAGAACATTATTACCATATTAAACAAAATGTTTAAGCTGTCAATTTGGAGAAACCAGCATATTATATTTAAATGTTTAAATCAGAAACGAAAAATTTAATAATATTGAGGTAGGATTGAGACACTGAAAAACTGAATAGGCAAAAAGGCATTCGCAAAAGCAATCTATCATCAGCTTCGATGAAGGATTTGATTAAATGCTATGTAAATAGGAGTATATGAAGTAAGTAAATGTACCGTTGAAGTATGAAGTATCAGTTCTATTGACTTGGATATAAGATTCTTATTCGAGTCTGGCGGTTTACTGATCCCAATTTATTTTACATAAATTTTTCCCTCTTTTTAAACACCAAGTCAGATATAAAATAACTCAGCTGAACTCACTGTAACGTTACTTAATTAGGCCAAACCCGAAATCAAGGGAAAGAGATAGGAAGATGATGAAAAGAATATGACAAATTTTAGACCCTTCATTTTGACAGATGCAGTACCAAGCAATGTATTTATTTACAACACCATCGTATCGTAGTGATCGACTAAGAATACAGTGTCACCACTCCTATTGATCCTGTGGGTGTCGCAAGAGGCGACTAAGGGAGCAAAATACAGAGTCTAACTTTTTCTTATATAACCTGCCAAAATGATTGACTGATGGAAAGCATGACCACAATGGAAAAGAGAAGAAAACTTGAAATAAACCAACTGCCATGAAACAACATGAAAATGCCAACCAGTCTGTATTTCGTGGTATAGTAGCTCTAAGCCTCCTTTCTACAGAAAGGCTTTGGTCCAACAGTGAACTGTCAAAAGCTGTTGACGATGATGACCATCGTATTATTTCGATAATACCGATTGTGTTATTAATAACTATTGTGTATAGGCGCCGGCACGTAACTTGGCTAGGTTCGCACATAGTACACTTAGTGCAACAAATCAAAACAAACAAAATCGAAGTGTAGTCGACTGATGCTCCATTCGCTTGTTCGGAACGGTGCTACTACAATCCCCGGTCTCTCTGTGTACCAAGGGGACCTATTAAACTACTTCTGCGCATCTAAAGAATCTGGCCAAGTTACGCGTTGTTCTCTATAGCAGTATAATTTTATTGTGAAGTAATAAGTAGATGACCGTCTTGTATTGTATTGTGTCTGTTTTATCGCTTCATAAGCGGTTATGTAACTATTGTTTGATTTATCTACCGAACGATTATACATATTATTATGTATAATGAGCAAGGTTCAAAGGTTTTAAAGCAAACTAGAATAAGGACGCAATTTGTTTTAGATGTGTACAAGTAGAGTAACAAGTAGAGCTGAAAAAATAGATATATAGAATTAATAAAATGCCAGATATTTTTGTCTGCCTAGTTATCAATTCACTACTTACTTTGGGAAACAAAGTAGTGATTACTTTGTGTGTGAGCTTATTAATATTATTGTAAACCATTTTGTATTCAATCGCTTGAATCTCTTGTTGCATATAGGACGTTAAATATTGAAAAATTCTAATAAAGAAAAATTCTACTTGAACGAAAAATAATCCTTATTATATATGTTTAAATTTGTATTTTCTCATTGCACGTTCTTATTCTACGATATTTTATAAACGTCCGTGAAAAAATTATGAGAAATCGTCCGAGTGCATGTATCAACAGTTTCGGTTTCATAATTAAAATATCGAGTTCTTATGTAGGTTCAAATTCTAAAACAGTGAGAACGAACCATTCTTATTATTTATTGCATTATTCTGAAAACAGATACGGCATCGCTTTTTAATTTTTGCGTTATTTGTTAGATACATATAACATACATATATCTTATAATTCTAAATGTAAGTATAAAATACACTCGGATGCAAATTGTAATCCTCATTACTCTGAAGTTCACCAATTTCAACTTCTGTAGTTAAAAATATATCCAACTAATATATTTTTAAGCCAAAATGTTGAAATTATTGATAAATTACTACCTAACTAAATAGTTTAGTTTTGTGTAGCACAGATTACCATGTATGGGTTAAACTGTGTGTATTTTAAAGGGTAGTAATTAACCCCCCAAAAAAACTATCCACGAACCCACTAGTTGAAAGACTGATCCTGATTTGCCACCACTGTGATGGCCAGACCGTGGACAGGGCGCTCCACACGTTGGCAGAAAGTACGGCGTAACCGCCCTCCCCCCCACGCCAACGCGTGATCTCGTGGCGGCCATCGGGGTGGGGTTCTTTTGCTAAGTAACATGATTGTGGCCATGTTGCGGAGCGAGAGAGCGTGGATCTCCGCCATTTCTTTCTGCAAGCAAGTTATACGTGCCAAATGCAAATTCCAGGCCCGGGATCGAGCCAGATACCGCAGACGACTCAGGCGCCGGAGAACGCAAAATGATTTCCGTGCTCCATAAGCGCAAGCCTGAGGGTGACAGGTGAAGCCATCAGTCATCTTAGCAGAAGTTGGCCCGGATGGCGGCGTGTGCATTCTACATAGGGGTTCCCACATAGGAGGAGACCATTTAAAAACCTTGGGTAGCTCGAGGAACGCCCGAGTTCCAGGGTCTTACTTTCTGGGGTACACTTGATTCCCCGGCTTTTAGTGCCTGAGACGGCGCGGCGGCGTGCAGTTTTAGTCAGTTCGAGTTCGACATGGCACCAGAATCGAATAGAAAAATCGAATCAGAGGCGATTTCCGCATATAAAAAAAATAAAATATAAAGGGTACACTGGCCTAGAAAATATATTTTTATTTAGCAAGAACACAATTTTCTTAAAATTGAAGAATAAATTCATAACTGTGTAGCCTATGACGTGACCTAAATTTTACTTCACAAAGCAATAAAAAATAATAAAGTTTCCTCTACAATCTTTCTAATAATTAGGATTTTGATTTTAAACTACAATACAAATATTGTATATGACATAAATGTATTTGACATTTGTTTAAACGTGAAATTTTGCTCCAGCGTATGTAAGAATAGATCGGAATAGGTAGAATGATTCGTGAACTAAAATCTTATACATCCTACTTATACTAACTTACCTCGATTTAGTTCATTTAAAAGTATCGAGACATTTATTAAAATGGAATAAAAATTACATGTATTGATTACCATGTAACTTTAATGCCACAAAATTATCTATCAATCAATCTCAGGGCGAAGAAAACTCGGATGCGTTAGGTAAAAGTTTATGTCAATAATGAGCAGCTTTGAATGAAGGTGTTAAAACAAACGTTGTCATATAATGTCATTTCTCGGCTAATGGCTCGAAGTACCATGTTGTTGACGAACAATTTGTTACACACACTTATAAACATATGGTATTGATTACGTTTAACATGCTCACAGCTATATAAAAATATTAATAATAATTTCTAACTACGTGTTCATATATATAGTTAATATGTACAGGTATAGCAGGTTTTTAATAGGGATATTTATACATCGGATAAACATGTTAAACGATTTATTAAAATCAGTAAGATGGAAATACTATTTTGCATATTTTTAACACAGCTCTGTTGAATGACAAGTAGTTAATGGTGCTGAAACATGTATGTATGTAGGTAGGTACCTATTTTCCATAGTATCTAAAAGTTACCACGCAAATTGGTCCAAAATTCTTGGAAGAAACCTCTTGTTTTAGCAAATCTTATTTTACTATAGATTATACGTAATTAGTTTTTCTTTAATTTTCTTTTGAACCAATACGCAGAACCTCTAAGGCGAGGCAGATGTTTTTTTAAACAAACTTGCTATTTGACTTCTGCAACCGCAAAGTGTAACCATACTTTAAGATAAACAACGATTAAACCGTGCCAAGTCATTCTTTGTTAGTAATGGATATAATATAGACGTGAAGAAGGCTTGCGCCAGCATACGCCACATCAGCCGTAGCTAATAAGGAACAGGAATATTAATAAAATGATTTATATACTACTGAACGTATTTCCGTCAATATTTAACATAATCCGACAATATCTAACTAAAAATGAATACCAGACAATAGTTAATTGTACTAACACTTCGCAAATAATACAATGAAACATGGTTTTCAGAACATATCAGTTTTCATTTCGAAAAACTACACAAAAATATTTTAGGTTAAGTAGGTATGCTTAAATGAATCAACAAAATAATTGTTCTATTGTTACCATATCCAATACTTTTCAGAGTAGGCAGGTTGGCTCTACGAAGCGAAATTAATTTCGCGTGAGAGTTCGACAACATTCCCCTGCTTTTCTTCGTGACTGTCGCAGTCTTCACTTATAACTTAGTTTATTGCGAGCGGCTGCATCGTCGGGGTAGCACGCACGTTGATGCTTCGCGCGTTTCTAAACGGCCGTATAATCGAAGAAAAAATAAAAACAAAAATAGAGCCGATTATATCGAATTCGATTCGCGCTGAGCGTTCTACACCGGACAAGTTTGATAAAAGTAACACTGTTTATAAAACGCTTGCCTCGACCTAAGTTCGATACGATACGCGAGTGAGATTAAATATCGAGTCGGAAACAAGGGATATCGAGTGTGTGTGAACATCGATTGTTCAAAGAAAACGTGGTATACTCGTAGTGACAGAACTTGTGGTTTTCTAGAAGGTCAAGGAGCATGATACATAAGATAGATTAATGATTGTATAGTGATAACTATACAATGCGATTGACGGTAAGCAATAATTTAATATTGATAATTGTATATGTAAACCTCTGACTTTTATAACGCAATACTAATTATTTTCTATATTGAAAATAGTATTTAACTTTTTCAGTACATATGTATTTATTTATGGTCGGTATAGATAACAAATAGTCGTTTAAAGTAAACGTATAAACGTCAGAACTTGTTCAATGTCATGAGCGTGTAATATATGTATAATTATAATATAATACATATTAATAAACGGTACAGAATAAACAATTGATTATCTTAAGGATAGGTGTAAAACGAAATTTTGGTAGATGAAATTCTCATACGAGAAATATTAGCAATTGCTTGACTGTAAATATTTTCACATTTCGAAACTTCTCTTCCTACATTTGAAAGATCTTAACAAACTTTACATATAATAATATGTTTGACCTAAAGTCGTACTTGTTGTCAACTGTGAAAAACATGGTTGCATGTCGTGGATTCGAAGCAGTTCAGTCACTATAGAGTGGGTGAAACTGCATGACAGAATTTGTTGAAAAAAATATATAAATAACATTATAGGATGTGTGTATGGTCCCGAGTGGTGAGGAATTAAGAATACGGAAGCCCACCCCCCCATTCATCCCGTGGGTGTCGTAAGAGACCACTAAGCAGCAGGGCAACAGCGCAGCAAGGAGGAGTATACATGAAACAAACGCTCTACCAACTAGTGTGGCCGGCGTGGCAAAGAAGGCCAAAACCTCCTTTTTTAGGAGAGGTATAGGTCCAGCAATCGGTTATTAACGGCTGGTGACCATAAAGACTCTACAAAAAATCTTAATTCTATATGTACCTATAACTTACCACTGAATACATTTACTTAGTTACTACGACGACTACACGGTTAGCCTAGTGGTTTCAAATCCTACATGGGAGCATACTTTGTGTGATCCATAAATTGTTGAACTAAGTCTGGGTGTATTTTGTGTCCGGTTCATGTATATTTGTAAAGATCCCCGTGACACAGGAATGTATATACTAAAGCGGTAGTCGTCTTTTTAAAAAAAAATTGATCACACACTGAACTTGAACATGGTTACCGATATACTAACTGGTAACCATATACAAGTATAGTCTGTGGTAAAGCGTTTGTTTCCACAATAACACTGACGGGCGTCTGCCTCATAGTAAGCAGTCATAGCAGTTTATGAGTGCTTGCTTACCAGGGTCACTGGTTGCGCAAAGTCACGGTGCGATAAAAAAGTGGAATCGCAACATAGCGGTACAGCGATGAGATAATGGGATCCAGTCTACACATCAATCATTTATTTTATGTTTAAACTATTTTATTAGTTTACGTCTACTTCCTATAAACAGTTTTTCAATCTATTATACAATCAGTATTGAGGTATACCTAAGTAAATAGTTCTATCTATATGTCCCAAGTGAAGGGACAATTCCGAAGATATAAATAAAAAGTGGTGGCATGTTACCATGAGCGTCTCCGTGATTCGGAGGTCACGTTAAGCAGTCGGTCCCGGTTGTTATCATACGATAACAGTCGTGAAGCTTAGTTGGAGGCCTTCGGGCGGCTTAAAAACATCCAACGGCAAGATTTACGTAGCCACAACGTAGTCTTGCCAGTCCCCAACCCGCACTTGGCCAGCGTGGGGACGTATGGCCTTAACCCTCTCCTGAAAGGAGACCCGAGCCCAGCAGTGGGACATTATGGGTTGTTGTTTGTTTGTTGTTTGTTTTTTAAATAAAAAGGTTGATAAAAATATTGCGGGAAAAGTCTCTTATGAGTATATGGAATGGTTTATTAAAAATAACATACACAAAACAAATAATTAGAGAGCTGACATCTTGCAGAAACGTACAGAGATCGAATATTGGGCTAAAACCTAATAGGATAATAAAGGATAATGAATCCTTTCAATACCTCTTATCTGAAGTATAGGCATGTATGATTATCATCGTAGGCTGCTTCCATTGCACGCCACTCTGATCGAGTATGAGCTTTACGCATCCTGCCAGCCATCTTTCACAAGCCGTCACTCCACCTGGCCTGTAAGCGTCCTTACTTTTACCGAAACGCGGTCTTTACTCTAAATATCATGCCAATTTTCTTTCCTCTCTCCTAATGGAAGTTCCAGTGTTTCTAGCCTGTTCTAAAACTACACTCTATTTGGCAGCAGAAGTAATTATATCATAAATCAGAATATATAACATTATTATAAATGTTAATGAAATCTACAATCGGCTATTGGTTTTCTAATAATTGTGCTGTGAAGATAATAGTTTTGTAATCATAGGAAACCAGAATATATCATCATCAGCTTATCGCAGTCCACTGCTGGACATAGGCCTCTCAAATTTCACGCCACTCGGTTCGATTTTCGGCTTCTCGCATACAGCTCCTGCCAACCGTTTTACGCAGATCATCACTCCACCTGACCTGTGGACGTCACACTAAGTTTGCCGAGAATATATATTTAGATAATATTTATATCGTCCTTTTATTCAGGCTTTGTCTCACTTTCTTATTCAAACGATTGAATGTATGTAAATGTAAAACGGAACCTTTATGTATAGACATGCATGCAATATCAACGTTTGGAATTACAAAAGGTATAAAAGAAATATAGTTTATTATCCAAGTCATAAAATGATTAATAGGTTATACGAGTCAAGCTTCCTAGGCGTCGTGACTGGGCTACAGCAATATATTTTTACTTTTTACTTAATAAATCTTATCTATATACGTCGTAAAATAAAAAAAAAAACAACACTGAAATCAATCTACATCACACAACTTAATCTGAAGTCCAATGCTGCAGAAGCTGCTCAATAGGCCGCCATGGTATGGGTCACCATGCTGCATTGTTGCATTGACTGCATTCGCAAAGAGTATGGTGACCACTAATCTTGACATTTACTTATGCCTTAAATCAGGCAGAGTAATCACTTTGGCACATTTTTTTTATATTTATTTTATGTATAAAAACATCTGAGTTGTGAATATTAATTTGTATTAATTATAAATACGACGTAGCACATAGGATTAGCAAGCTGAAGTGGCAGTGGGCTGGTCACATTTGCCGAAGAACCGATAACCGTTGGGGTAAACGAGTTCTTGAGTGGAGACCGCGTCTCGGCAAACGTAGTGTAAGACGTCCACAGGCCAGGTGGAGCGATGATTTGCGCGGGACGGCGGCAGGAGCTGGATGCGAGAAGCCATAGATCGAACTAAGTGGCGTGAAATTGGAGAGGCCTATGTCCAGCAGTGGACTGCGCTAGGCTGATGATGATGATGATGATGAATATAAATATCAAAACGACTTTCACTACACTACAGGATTTCGGGTTTTGCTCATTACCTTACACTTTATTACAGTCTTTGCAGTCAGTCAGCCCTGCCCACTGCTACTTACTATTATTTTGACAAATAAAGAAAGCCTGTAGATAATCTTATGAAAACTAAATATTATATGTAAATAACTGTCTCTATAAATAGTGTGACTGGTCTCCAAATCTTAATAAGGCTAGGGCTTTAGTAACAAGTGTCTCGCCTATTACATGAAAATGTAAACAAATTTTACATCACATACTCTCTTGTCTTTTATCTCCAAAAGAGGAAGAGAGAGAGAGAGAATGGAATTAAACACTCAAATTGTGCCAACTGTGCTTTTACTTATTAAGAAAATCGAGTGTGAACGACATATTATGAATATTGTGCATTAAATACTGCAATAAATTGTTTGACTATCTCTAAGTAGATATCATACTGTTCTCATCATCAACATCATGCTATTGCAGTTCACTGCTGGACATAGGCCTCCATACTATCATATGCTCACATATGAAAAATTTCCTTTATCATCAACAACCCATATTTCCCTCTGCTGGGCTCAGGTCTCCTCTCAGGAGAGGGTTAAGGCCATACGTCCCCACGCTGGCCAAGTGCGGGTTGCGGACTGGCAAGAATACGTTGTGGCTACGTATCTTGCCGTTGGACGTTTTTAAACCGCCCGAAGGCCTCCAACTAAGCTTCAAAGCTATTGAAGACGACTGTCCTTGACACATAGACAATTCCTCAGAGCACCATTTTTCACCAAAGGTACCCTTAACGAAAAGGTTTAGACAAAAATTATGTTACCGTATTATTTTAGCTTTAGTAAATAATGTCAAACACGGTATATGTATACGTATTTTTACGCATACTATCAGTATTATTATCCCCGTAAAAATCAATTAATAATCACTTTATAAGTAGTTTTCTCAATAATTGTTTTAGAACTTGAAAATGAAGATTAATTATGTTTTTTTTTTTAGGTTCTGTTTTTCCGCGCCAATATGCGGTATCACCCACACTTTAGCAATCTAGATATAACAATCTATTTATTTAATACTTTCTTCATATACATTGAATAAGGCAGGCTTATGGCATAGGTAGACTTAGCTGTGTGTAGCAGATGTGTCGTCATTGAAGCAAGAGAGGATTGTTTAAATATGAATGATTTTTTCGTGCTATATTTATAACATTATTAATATAATAAATAAAATTTAAGGCCACATACATCATATTTAGAGAACTGTGGTAATTCTTCTCACCTATTAAAACGTAACAGTACTTTATTTCAACTGTTTATCCAGATTTCTACAGACAAATAATACAAAAACAAGCAACTAATTCGTTGCTTTGAATGAATTCATTTATTCAAAGCAACGAATTAACTACCAACAATTAATTAACCAATTATAGCAATGATTAAAGATTTGATTCGCCGATACATTTTATAATAACATCATCAACAAAACAACTTCATATATTGATTTATTAAAATGTGATGAAAAAAATTAAAATAGTATACAATTATGTATATTGAGGTTTTATTATTTACATACACAACACAATATTCTCTAAAATTTTTGTTGTTCCTTTCTAAAGTTACATATTGTTTTATATTAGCTTGCTACGATGTATTAATAAAACAATGTTCCGATGTAAGAAATTTATATCCTAAGAGGGGCCTGGTAATCTGTGTGACAGGGACACCTAGTACGGATGCCAGTCTCCCATAGGAGTTAATAAACACATATTATTATAAGTATTAATGTTAAGGAACCTTTGTGGAAGAGAAATAAACGTTTATTATTTCAAAATACTGGCTGATGAGAGTTTGCTGAAATTTAGAGATAACCAATATTGCAACAGTATGACTGTTACTACTATAAACCTCTTATGTTAGGAAAGGCCCATGTCCAGTTCACTGCTGGACATAGGCCTGTCGTCGTCTGTCGTCTGGTAATGATGATGTATGTTGGTGATGATGAAGACTGTTCCAAAGAACACGGACTTGGGCTTCATTTTTGAGTAAGGTTTTATGCTAAGGCGGTAACGACTACGTTCCAATCTTTACAGAGAACTAGGACCAACGTGATCTTTTCCAAAACATTTCGCGTTCATAAACAGAGGTGTTCTATATTTTTGATAGTTTTTTGGACAGCCATATGGCTGCATAATATTTTCATTTACTTTTATGTATGGCCCTGCGAAAATGACTCTACTCTGCCTGACGGAAAGCATAAGAAGAATCCAAGAGAGTTGGTCACCATACTCAATGAGCATGCAGACAATGCAGCATGGTGACCCACACCATGGCGGCCTAGTGATGCTTCTGCATCATTGAGCATCCGGTCTCGCATTCACCAACGAAACACAACAGCACGAACGCTGTCATTTAACGTTGATTTTCTGTGCGAGGATATTACCGCACCTACTACCTTGAAGCTTGAAGGAAATACACAGCATGTTGAGCATTTCCAAAAATATTGCAGCTTCTGTATTCCATATAACTAACTAGGTACGTGATTATTAAGTTTAAAACAACATGCGAAGCCATATATGCACATACTGCAATATGTATATTGTGTATATATTCCCATACATGGTGAAGCAAATCACGGAAACATATCTCTTATATTGTTAATTCCATGCGATCATTATCTCCGTAATTTATGTTAAGATACATACTGCATCTTACATAATTTAGAAAAATGTAAGTTCATAAGTTCTGCTTTATAAATTGTAGATAAATTACTACCTAACTATGTTTACGACCTTCACATGATAACTGAATTGTTTGGCAGCCGAAAAATGATTACTGTATTTTGAATTGAACTGAGTTATCATTTGAAATTTGAAAATATATAAAATAACAAACGGGGCATATGTACGTTCAATCTGCAATCTTAGCCTGGATAGTTGGTTGTTGATGAAAATAATTTTAGAATAATTTGACAGAACAGTTAATATTTAGTTGCATTGCATTTAAATTGTCTAACAAATCACATAGACGACGCAGCTAATTAAATACCTACTGAATGCACTATAAAAACTCAGGAATTCGCTTTATTATATAAACATATAAATACACACAATGACTACATTCCAACATCATTTCGTGAGAACTTCTTATTATTCAATAAAACATTATTTACAATGATATTTCAGTATAGCGTTGTGATTTTTTCATTCATTGTAAATTAGGATCAATAAGCTATAAATCTTAAAACTGAGTCATTAAGAAAACCTTATTCAGAAAGACTAAGAGCCTGTTTAAAAAAACCGTATGATATTACGTATGTTTATAAATTTTAATAATAATCTGAAGTTGTATTTACGACCATAAATTTATATTTAAAAAAATACTTCTTTGAATTGTGTACATATTTTTTTTTTAATTTGCATTTATGATCGTTTTTAAACTGAGATCCGTTTCAAATAATCATGTATCATCATTAACCAGAATGCTGATTTACATTAATAAAAAAATATCGCCAAATGTGTTGCTAAGCGCAAAACTCGAGACCTGCATGGCCCAATTCGGTACTTCTTTTTAATAATTTCGTTTAAAGTACAAGAGAGGTTTTTAAGGAGAGAAAAACGTAATAATTGCGAGGTTAGTACTAAAAAAACACTTATTTATTTTGTTCTATTGGACTGCGTCGGGTCAATAACTTTTGATAGAACGAAGTCTGTAGGGACAGCTAGTTTATAATTTATTTCTAAAAACATTCGTTCATATCTGATAATCTTTATTTCTTATTTTATTACTATTATTTTAGGTGTGAATTTTTATATTAAGTACACTTCATTTGTGTTAAACTGGCGCATAGACAATGAAAATGTAGCTGATTTAAACAAATAAATAAAATCTGTGTGTGGATTATATTAAAATAACCGCTTTTTACTAAATGCATATGTATGTATTTATCCGGTACATATACCAAAATAACATTTTTTTACAATTTCTGTTTGTTTTTTTGTTCCGGCTAATCTCTAGAGCGGCTGGACCGATTTTGATGGGCCTTCACTGGCAGGACTTTCATTGTCATAAGCGACTGTAAATTCTTAGATTCCGCATGCAAGGCTTGGCGTAAAAAGTTATTATTTTAACTAATTTCTCATAGTAATTTAAATGAAGTAGTAGATCAGCAGTACGTATTTCTGAAAGTATGTATCTTCTTTTTGTGTGAATTGTAAATAACTAACAAAATATGCGATGTTCGGAATACATTCTTTGTCTTTGTCAAGAAACCAATAAGACAGAAATAGTTAACGCCATAACCAGTTTTTTTGGACACTATGCTCACCTTTAGAGGAACAAAAATACCTGTTTCAATGTAACTTTCTTGTTCAGTTACGTAATTATACATTGACAACACCAAACACTGTGTTTTACTTATAGAATTTAATGAAAAATACTTACTCAAAGAATTCTGTTACTAAATTAACTGACTACGGCGAAGCCAAAAGGAAGGGTAAACGTTTTTGGCATGTACGAGTATGTTCCACCGACCGACCGATTTTTATGAATGAGGTGTCCATCGATACAAAATAATGGGTTGCATTTCGCATTACACATAAAGATGTAACTAAATAAGTGCAAAGTGTAGTGTAAGAAAGTAATTTGTGGGAATCGGTGTTCATCATTACATCAACATGGGGTGCAAGTTTAAAAATTAAACTGATTAATTTTATCTTTATAATTTTAGTTTAATTTTAAAACAAAACAGAATTATATAGTGTAACATATTTACGTTTTACTCAAAACATAATTATTACGCGACACACTAAACAAAATTCGTCCTTCCTAACTCACTACCGATGGATCACTAATTGCTATTTTTTTGGAAACGACAGCATCAGTCAGTCATCGTATTTATAATAAAGAAAAGTTTTTTTTTATATGATATAGGAGGCAAACGAGCAGACGTATCGCCTGATGGTTAGCGATTACCGCCTCCCATGGACACCCGCAACACCAGAGGCGTCGTAAGTGCCTTGCTGGCCTTTTAAGAAGTAGTACGCTCTTTTCTTGAAGGTTTGAAGGTCGTATTGGTCCGGGAATACTGCATGTGACAGTTCCTTCCACAGTTTCGTTGTGCGAGGCAGAAAGTTCCTTGAAAAGCGCACAGTTGTGGACTGCCAACCATCCAGATGATGGTTATGAAATTTCTGTCGCGAAGGACGATGGAGTATTTCGCTCACTTACGTCGCAACTGAACGGCTATCGAAATCTATGTATTCTATATGTAATGAATAAGATTTTTATTAGAAAATCTATATTTTCGCAATTTTTGTGTTACATCTTTATTTTATTAACCGTGCGATTGCTAGAATGCTTGATAGATAGATAGAAAAATATATATAACCCGACTATCTCAATCGGGTTATATATATTTTTTTATTTTTCTTGTCTTTATATATTTCATCAGTTAGGTTGGCATATTAACTTTGTATACGATACGTCCAATTGTCCATAATTAATCCAAGTGGCGTACAATGAGAGAGGTCTACGTTCAGCAGTGAAGGCTGATGATGAAGTATTTAGGAATTAGCGTGCTCACCACGAGAATTTACGTACCTTTAATTTCCCAATTATCTTTTCGACCATAGACAATCTGATTAAAGATACACAGTGAACATAATGAATGAACATTTCAAATCGGCAGGTGCAAGGTGAAAAAAAGCATTTAAAATTATTGTGAGTTTAACAATGTGTTTTTCGTAAAATATCTGGCTGTGTAGAAACTTTAACATTAATTTATGTATGTCTTGAATGACCTGCAGAAAATAATTAAAATGAAAAAACATTAATACCGCTTTAGTGTCGTTGTTGATTGTTGAAAAAAACTATTCGTAGCGTATGAATAAGTGTAAATCTTAATTTATTCGGTCTTGACCGTAAACGCGGATTTTCCTATAGAATAATGATTTTGAGTTACGACTCTAACATCTTGCAACCTCATTTCCCTATCAGCTAAATTGATTGAGAATTAGACTCATGAAGGAAATAACTTTATAGTATATTATGAGTAGACACGGCAACAATAGTACATTTTACGAGGCATGATTAAGAACAAGCTTACGATGCAAGAACAACGGCTAAGGGCTTGTATCGAGCAATAATTTGTATTATTGATAGGAGTTCTTGCGTTCTTTGCAGTTCAGAAGCCTAGCCGTGATTTTGATATTTGTTTTTCAGTTTTGTTCTTGCTATCCTTTGCTGTAATGGAATGATGATACACTAGAACAAGGACAAACCTAAAGGAAGTGTGTAAATGTAAACCCATAATGTCTCACTGCTGGGCTCGGGTCTTCTCTGCGGAGAGGGTTAAGGCCATACGTCCCCACGCTGGCCAAGTGCAGGTTGGGGACTGGCAAGACAACGTTGTGGCTACATAAATCTTGCCGTTGGATGATTTTAAGCCGCCTAAAGGCCTCCAGCTAAGCTTCACGACTGTTGTCCTATGATAACAGCCGGGACCGACTGTTTGCCTTGACTGCCGACCTCCGAATCACGTAGACGCTCATGGTAACATGCCACCACCGGTCACCCATCACGGTACTGACCGCGCCGTCGTTGCTTACCCTCGGTGATTGTTTCTAATCACCGAGTGAATTAAGAGCAATAGTTAATTAACTTAACATAACTTAATTAGTTAATTAAAAGATTAGTTTTGTTGCAACTAGGCTGGAAGATAGAAAGAAAACTCTTTTTTTGCAAACTATAATACTACAGAGTTTCAAGATAGTGGGTACATTAAATGGCAGTTATGTGATTTACAATGAGGTCTTATTGTCAAGGGCAATATCTTCCAGGCAACGTTAGAATGGATCAAAATGTTTAGGATATCTCTAAATATTCATATTTTGATATCGACATTTATTGATGATGGAAAAGTCGCAAGTTTTCTGAGAGCTTTTATTCAATATAAAAATACAGTTAGGCTACAGATCAACATGGAAGCAAGGATTATTTGGTAAGTTTGGTAGGCAAAAAGTAGAATAAAGTTATAGTAATGTTTTTACATGGGGGTCAATATTAAGGTGCGTTGATTGTGTTTGCTAAGGACAATTCCAAATGCTTCGATGGTTTGTGTGCTGTCTGCTTGCGAGAAGATTTAATTCGTTAAACATATGTAAATTTTGATATTAGTAGCTGG
The DNA here is from genome assembly GCA_003709505.1 of Hyphantria cunea. Classification (NCBI taxonomy): domain Eukaryota; kingdom Metazoa; phylum Arthropoda; class Insecta; order Lepidoptera; family Erebidae; genus Hyphantria; species Hyphantria cunea. The sequence continues at coordinate 920,156 of PKRV01002418.1, forward strand.
ATGACCGAGCTTAGTTTGGATTTTTTGGTACATTTTCTAAAAATATATCCTAGCTAGATTGTTTTATTACCCCTAAAACCCTCCCCGTGCTAAATTTCATGAAAATCATTGGGGCCGTTTCCGAGATTCAGATTATATTTTACATATACAAGAATTGCTTGTTTAAAAGTATTAGATAAACACAGCATAAGCTCGTAGTTTTTAACTGATGATATTCTGCCCTGCCTAGAACTTGAACAACTGTAACTAATTGACGTATAAGACACAGTTTATGGCGATGTTGTTATTGATGGGCTGACCGGTATTCGGATATAGATGCGAAACCTGTTTCCAGGTTTTTCCCTATAGTAAGTGTTGTCTATTCTTTAAATTGTTTTGCCATTTCGTTAGAAAAAACTAAGACGCTGTTTATTATGATTCACCAATTAAGACACGTGAAGAAAGAATGAGCTTTTTTATGGTTTGGGTTTTAAGCATTAACGATCGAGACAAAAAAGTCATTCGATACAATACACTTGCGAGATGAAGCTGTACAAAAAACATAATGTACCGACTCGTAAATTTTCCCAGTACTTAGCTTTGTCTTCAGCAAAAAAAACACCATTCATTCGGTCATTAGTTATTTACTGCACATATATTTGAAAATATTATAATTTATTTTGTTATATATATTACGCATATTAATCTAATTACGCTTTTGATGAAATCAAAAAGGGAACTCTCTGTCATTGACCATTTCAATCAATTAACGAATTCTTAGTTTTTTTTTGAAGTCGAGGATCGAACCATATAGAATGGAAGTAGAGAGGCTTCTATTCAATTGCAGCCACTTGAGGCACTTGGGATATGTCAAAAATGATTTATTGGAGGCCTTTTAATAGGCCATCTCAAGGTAGTAGAGCCACGCTGATTTCAGCACAGTTGGGCCGGCTAGACCGGGGCGGTACTAACCTCGCACAGAAGATTACCGTAAATTGACAGCGTGCAAGACCGGAGGCCCAATGATGCTAAAGCATCACTAGGCCGACCTGGCGTGGATCACCATGCTGCACTGAGTATGATGACCATCTCTCTTGGATTCAGCTTATGCTTTCCATCAGACAAAGTAGATACATTTTGGCAGGACCATTAAAAAAAAAGCATATTGTCTTTCATTTAAAGTTCGATCGCAGAACGAACTCCGTTCTCCATAAGCGCAACCCTGTCTCCCTAACAGAAGCAGGCTCGGGTGGAGGCGCGGGATCTGCGGAGCGTGCGCACTTAAAGCAATAGTAACGGGAACATCGGGTTTCTCACGCAGGAGGGGGCCACCTACAAACAGTGGGTGGCCCGAAGTATATCGGGTTTCCAGGAATTTCCTTCCGCGAGTACACCTGGTTCCCCAGCTTCTAGTACCCGAGATGGTGTGCGGTTTTTAGTCGGTTCGATTCCGAAATAAACACCAGCCGGTGGTATCCAAGGGGGATTCCGCACAAAAAAAGGTATACCCAAAAAATATTTAACAACTTTTCAATAACTTGCCATGTGTATTAATGAATTGAATTATTAAACATACACGACTAAAATAACTAAGCAACATAACAAGAGAACTCCGTCAAGACACCTTTGATATCATTGTTTCCTAAAATTGTTTTGTTGTCTCCGTTGTGGTCAATTGTTACTGAACTTACAACGGCTCACTCATGCTATGCTTGGTTTAGAATCTGCCAATATCGTCGCCAGCTGCGTAGGAAGTAATTATTTAAAAACGCACACAACAGTTGCATTGTGTTTTTAAACATGTCTACATATTATGTACATTCCAGATATCTTAATACAAGTAAAATAAAGACAGTTTAATACCACCATTTATAACTCAAGAACGGCTGGACTGATTTTTATGTCTTTTTCAGTTATCTCCATCACGAATAGCAGAATAACTATAAAGATATTTTTAAGATTTTACTTACTCGAGATTTCTCTCGGTTTTTCATCCTAATCCTTTCATAGAAGAGGAGTTTCGGATTCCCTCGAATTTAAAAATACTGTGTCCCCTAAAACTTTCAAGAGTATTGTGGATGTGTGTATTGTTGCGTGTTTTTGTAGTATATGTTAATATCCGTATCTTATTTATTTATGTATCTGTGTATACTTTTAGCTACCACGCCTTTTGTTCCTGTTACTATGCCCTTCTTCAAGGTCCAATCTATAGCGAAATTCATTCAGGATTAGCGTTTTAGCCGTGAAAGCGTAACAGATAGGAAGACCGCCAATTACTTTACTAATTACTATTAATAATACTAGTCCATACTATCATTATAAATTGGAATGATATAGACATGGTTTCAATGGATTGATATAGATTAAAACGGATGATATGATATACTTGTTTTTTTTTTAATTTATCCACATAATGTAATAGCTTTATAAGGCGCAAATTCGGCCGCACATGGAATACTGTCCCCATCTTTGGGTGGGGGCACCTTAATACCATCTCCTTTGCACCGCTTTCAACGGGGAGCGACTCGAATCGTCGATTGCTAGGAACTTTCAATTAGGCTAGACTCTTTGGCACTGCGTAGAGATGTGGCTTTGCTGTGCATCATCTACCGCATTTACCATGGGGAGTGCTCCGAGGAATTGTTCGGACTGATTCCTGACGCCTCGCCTCTTTCCGAAGTTCCACCCCCGTCATCTAGATGGTTGGCAGACACAACTGTGCGGTTTTCTAGAAACTTTCTGCGTCACATAACAAAACTGTGGAATAAACTATCGCCTGCGGTATTCCCGGACCAATACGACCTTCAAACCTTCAAGAAAAGAGCGTACTCCTTCTTAAAACGCGGGCAACGCCTCTGGTCTCGCGGGTGTCTATGGGCGGCGGTAATCGCTTACCATCAGGCGATACGTCTGCTCGCTTGCCCACTATCTCATAAAAAATGCTAAGAAGACATAAGTATGGTCCGCAAGTAGATTTTCAATCTTTTTTGTAAATAGGTAACTGCATACATACTTAATAATATGTGATCGTTTATGGAGAAATTACGAGTAATTAATAAATGGGGTGAGAATAGTAATACAAAGAAGTGTGACTGTGCGATGATGAAAACATGACACTGATGTGAATTCTTTGTTGCTATCAAGCGTATCCGAACACTGATTGTTTGCATTCCTTGTGGTATATAAGGTTGTCAACTTTTTTTACAAGAAAAAAAGTATATATATTAAACAGTCATTTAGAAAAATGAAAAGTATCTTATTTATTTGATGTCTTTAATACATTTTTTGGAGCTTCTCGCACAATTTAATCATTTACAGACATCCTAAAAAGTTCATTACTGATAAAATTCAGAATTTTAAACATTAATTTATAAACATCACAAATCGAATAAGTACAACAGCTTGAAATAAACAATCCTATAATTAAAACACGCAACACTCGGGTCGCAATACAGAGCGGTCACTTACGCGCGCAGCTAAAATTCACGCCTCATTAAGGGCACCTTCCTGCCTAGACCATAATATATAGAGAGGTACCGTTTGTTTCAAAACGTAGCCAAACTCAATACCCCGATGTGTTTTTTTTTAATTTTTTACATATCGCTTTTCGTCTTTAAGAAATCCTCGAATCAACGAGAAAAGATACTGAAGAAACGTTACATTTTTCGACATTCATCTTTTGAAACCTCAATAATTCACGTATTACTAAACCTCACGAAACTGTCGAAATTCCACTATGGATGGAAATGGAAAAAAAACATTTTCAATGTTAAAACTCTTTGAGTAAATGCTAAAGTGGCGGAAACAAAGTAGATTTGAGACAATGTTAATTAAAATTATCTTAGAAACGGTTTGTCTTTCTTATCTAAATTTGAACCCTGTGCAGAAATTTTCAAATTTTTGTAGAATACAAAACCAATTTAAAAATATTGTTCTGGTTGGCAACATCCACAAATTGGCAATTATTTTAAGTAATTTTAAGCATCATATTAGTATTTAAATTATTTATTTTCATTGTCGACTACATAAAAAACATGTTAGTAAAATGAAATATTACGAAACTAGACGAACGGCCGGAATACGACAATTTTTCCTACTCACGGGGGGACCTACGTACGGGGACACCTGCAGACCTTGGCCATGTGCAGTAGGGCCGAGGTCTTGAGCGTTAGGCTTTCCGCACTGGTAGCCGTCTAGTAGTGTGGAGTTCAGTGTCAAATATGTACTATATTCTGAAAAAAAGATGTTCGGAAACCTTTGTCTTTTGACTTTGTTCGTTAGTATAGTAGTTTTTCATTGCTCGGGAGCTGTATTTTAAGAAGAAAAGTGAAACGTGTCCTTTGCAAGATGTTTGACAAAATTTATTCTAACTTATTTCTTTAACAAACTTTACATATATTGTTCATTATTTAGTAACCGTTGTCGCAAGAAAATGATAAAAAATAAATCGTTGATGAACAAACTGAAGACTATTTTTAATGAAATAGATCTAGGTTCCGTCACTAGGATTGCCAGAAAGTACGTATATGATTGCACCGTTATACGAATGGAGCAATTTGTGACGCAGTACTTGAAGGCAATTAAACAAAGGAACATTAATTGCACTTCGTAGATTAGGTTTGACCTTTGCTTTTGCACAATTACCTGCGATTTGCAGTGCTTATCTCATAGCAGAGCATCTTGTTACACCTAAAGATTAATATCAAAAGTTTTTATGCAGACGGGTTTAACATTTTTAAATTTTTTCTTAGTATAGCACTATGGTGGAATAGTTGCAAATACTTACTATTAAGGTAACACTAATCAAGTCTTTTTTTACTATTTTCTAGGAGTAGGTATAGTTAATATTGAATAGGATAAGGTAACAAGAAAACACAATCCCATTAAAGATAAAAGTGTCTTTAGACACGAGAGCAAACGAGACAAAATCTCGGCCAAAGTTTATTTTTATACCAGTTAGTTAGTTTCACTTGTATATCAATAATAGTAAATGCGCAGTCTTGAATTTAGTGATTCATACACGACTTAGAGTTGTACACTATATTTAGGAGTATTATAAAGGACAATAAACTCGAAGGTCGTATATCCAAACCTTGGTTTTAGAAGGTTCTAGACATCGATTCACAAGCTAAGGTTTGTTAGCGATCATACAGGATCTTACTTCCATAAGTAAGTGTGATTACCTGGGATAGAAGCGTGCATTGTTCTCACAAATATAATAACCTGAGATATTTTGCTGTGTGTTCATTCATTTTCAGTACAGAGGGTAAAAGAGGCCACTCATTGATAACTGTGACTAAGTCCAAACGGAGTTCTACTATGAGTTCTTTATTCCTTTATTAAGTATGTCCATATTAACACAAGGGCTGAAGTTATATCATCCTAAATCAAGCTACCTATGCTCACAAGTGATTGAACCAGTAACCATTTACGGTTAGGTGTAATATATTCATAAAAATGTATCGAACTATGTGGATTAATCGCATCGGACATTATATGGATTCAGGTATATAGAAACAATGGAAACCTATCGTAAGGCAACTTATTTTTATTTCGTCCCAATTTGAAATTATTCGAGTCTAATTCTCTGTGTAATTAAGACATCCATCAAGTAGCGAAAGATAAATTTCGAGATATTTTCCTTGCCCTGTGAATATAAAGAAACACAACATTTGAAATAATTAATTTTCGACTTTGACAGGATTTATGACCCAGTCATAAATTACCAATATTTATTACTAACGGATATTGTAGGCGTAAAAATTGTCATAACACTCGAGATTAATACAGGCTCTATGTTTTTTGTAAGGGTTTTTAAAATAGGTATGTTACAAGTTTAAAAATAACGAGTAAGCTTTATCAACATTCTTTAACAGTCCATTGCTACCACAGGCTTCGGCCTATTTTACGATCCTGGCTAGACAGGTTGGTATAAGATACGTTTCAAGTTTTCCTTCTCATTGCATTGATGTTGTTCTCCATAGATAGCTAGCTCCCTTTCTTTATTTAGATGGCCCTAACATCGTGCTTAAACGATCTCGCGGTTAATCAAGTAGTGCGTAAGACACCTAAGACTGCCATCACGAAATCATCGTCAAGCTATAATCGTTGGGACAAATATTACATATTCAGATCAGTTAGCCTATTTTGGTTATAGGTAATTTAAATGTCATAAATTTGTGGGTTAGTACATTTTTGAATAGATTGGGGTCGAGACCTAGGCTCATGGGTCATGAAGCTTTTTCTAGAACAGAGAATCAGCATTGCCATTCAACGTTACAATGCTGCCAGTTTTCTGGGAACGCTACCGTGGCTATCAACTAGTTAATATTTTTGAGGCTTATATTGAAATATCGTAAATATTTTCATGTTTTTTCATTTCCTAGATTTTAAATTTCATAATGGAGGGTTAAATTAATTTTAAAGGTTCGTTCATTTTTAAACTAAATACTACAACGAAATAATTAGTGAAAGTTATTTTGACAGCTACTGTTTATTTACCACAGAAAACGATTGTTTAACAATTTACATTTCAATTTTCCGCTCCCATCACTGCTTGTTTCTTCTACATACTATAAAAAGTAAAGTATATGGTTTTCAATAGCCATTGTTTCCTCCATACCTAATTAACAACAATGTCAAGGGCTGTGTCTATAATAATTACATTTTTCAAGTGTGTGTCTATAATAATTACATTTTTCAAGTGTGTGTCACAGTTTATGTTTAAATTAAGCGACAACACTAAGTATGTTTTTTAAAATACAATACAAAATATTAGGTTACGTTTGTATTTTAGTATCGCAAATGGATGTCATCTTTAACTGTCAGCAACAGAAAAAGCGCTACTTGTGTATTTCCCTAAACTTTGAACAAAAAATGAGATCTGAAGGTCCTACTAGCCGTGATTGATAAATAAGATTATCTTGTAGAAAGTCCTACAGGTAGATAGGGAATAAGAATATTTGTAGGGAGCTTAAAAAGAATGGATAAGGTACATCTATTCTCATAGTTGGCACCTAAGGCCGGCTGTCGGAGGTGTTTTTAGTAAAAATATCTCCTAGGAAAAGAGCAAGTAATTCGAAGGGATGTTCCAATCTGACAAGAAAAAAAAGATATCGCTATTTTAAAACAACAAATGCTCTTGGAAATCGCATCGGAAAATCTGGGAGTCACTACAGTGGTAAACTGCAGTAAAGTTGAACGATCTTTAAGGAAAAACTTGACTGACAAGTAGCGTAAATATAATTCGGTCATTAGCTTAGGATGCTAAGGCTTATAGTGTGTAGAAGACTTGACCGAAGTGATTCACAAATGAAGATGAATAATGATGATTACTGGCAACCCTCTTGTTAAAACCGTAATGTTGAAACCCTTTGTCATTACAGTCTTGGTTTATTTTTCGACCTCAAATAATTGTTCTGGAACAGAATAGTACAAGAAACTGTGATCAAATGAAAAATTAAAAAAATCGCTCGAATTAACAATCAGTTTATAGTAACACAGATGTTTTTGGATTCATGATTATATTTTAATATAAAACCACAAACCCCATTTACAGTTTTAAGGGTGTATTTTAAATACTACTAACTTCCGTGGGCTCCAGCTACATGTATGTCAGACTTCGTGGTTATCATTTTTCGGATTAATGTATTATAATCCTATGTCATTCAAACCGAGGGAGAGCCACGCTTCGGCATGAATGGGCCGGCTCGACCGGAGTGATACCACGGCCTCACAGAAAACCGGTGTGAAACAGCGCTTACGCTGTGTTTCATCGAATGAGTGAGGATACCTGAGGCCCATACCCCAATCCAACGCCCCCTATCTCCCTCACCATCCCCCTTCCCCTCCCCATCCCCCAAAGGCCAGCAACTCACTTGTGACACCTCTGGTGTTACGGGTGTCCATGGGCGGCGGTAATCGCTTACCATCAGGCGATACGTCTGCTCGTTTGCCCCAAAAACAAATAAAAAAAAAATAAAAAAAAATGTATTCACAATGTAGTGAAAAATTTTTAAAATTGGATCAATAGATTCAGAAACCCCTTCAAGCTCACAAACCTTACCTCTTTATAATATTACTAGTTTAGATGTAGAGATATATTTATGTAAGTCTGTTGGAGGTGTTTCTTGTTTTTTCGTTTATAATTAGCGACTAAAACTGCAGTCGTCACAAGTAGTCACAACCTTATGTTACTTACTATTCGTCGTTATAAAATACAGGTATACGCTTGAAAAATAAGAGTGGTAGTAACTGACCCCCCCTCTCCCCCTCTTTTTGTTTCTAGTTAGTGTGTTTAGAGTTAAATTTTTGTAAACAATTGTCGCAGTCTATAAGCGTGAAGGTCATATAAGCTAATAATAAATGTGGTTGCTTGTTTACATTCCAGCATTCTGATTTTAACGAGTCAACAAAAGATGACTTATTGATTATGAAAAACATGTTTTTGTTTTAATTTTTGTGCTTCCATTTCATATTTGTTTTAAATTTACTCATTTTTATTTTGTAATCGTTTTATATCTTTTGCACCTAAATCCGCCGAGTTCACTTGAGGTGAAATAGGATTATTTGTCTGATTGTGTGGAATTTATTATTTTGAGTATATGTTTTTTACACAGGAACGAAGAGAGGAATTGAGAAAGAATGAATACAGATCAGAGATGACCAGCCCCCTACCTAAGTTGCTGTTCATCGTCGATTCTCTCTCTACAGTCGCTAGCGCTTATATTCTCTTGTATGTGTATTTGTCTGATATTTTCTTTTATCTACGTGACTTACGAGTTGAGAGACGGTATTCCCAAGCATTAGAAACGAGGTGATCCGACAAAGAACCAGGGTCATCGACGTAGCCCACAGGATTAGCAAGCTGAAGTGGCAGTGGGCTGGCCACATTTGCCGAAGAACCGATAACCGTTGGGGTAAACGAGTTCTTGAGTGGAGACCGCGTCTCGGCAAACGTAGTGTAGGACGTCCACAAGCCAGGTGGAGCGATGATTTGCGCAAGACTGCTGGCAGGAGCTGGATGCGAGAAGCCATAGATCGAACTAAGTGGCGTGAAATTGGAGAGGCCTATGTCCAGCAATGGACTGCGATAGGCTGATGATGATTCCCATACATGTATTTGTAAGTATTCTATTAACTTTCACGTTTGTAGAATGCAATTTGACCAACGGGGCTGATAAACACATATTCTACATTTGATTAGACAACGGTTTCACACTTGCTTTCACTTTATTACAACCCAACACCATTACAAATATTATTGCTTAATAAATCGTTGCGTAGTATGATAATTCATAATAATCATATTGATGTTACAATGGTTACCTAGTATTGTAGCATTACATGGAATGCTAAGATTAATCATTACAAAATATATGTAGGTAAGTTGAGTACCTATTTCTACTTTGTTGTATTCAAAAATCAATCTTCATTATTTTGCATATTTAGGTAGTTGAGTTATTTGGTGTCTCGGAGAGTACGTTAAGCCGTCGATCCCGGTTGTCATGAACACCTATGACAATCGTTATTAGGAAGTCAGTGGCCTCAAATATACTGACAACTAGTGCAACCAAATAATAAATAACCAAATGGTTCGATCAAATTACCTCAAATAGTGTTAAGTAAGACTGCAATGATATGTGGATTCATTATTGCCGTACTATTTTTAATTTTATAAATTGGATGAAAACTCTGTCTGTCTGTCGTTTTCACGGCTAAATTGCTCCACCGATTTCGATGAAATTTTGGCACGCAGTTACTTTGATTCTTGAGGAAGGACATAGGATACATCCCCGTGTATGTCCCTTACTGCGGTAAAGCAAAAGCTATTATTATGATAAATGAAACTACTAGTTACTGACAACAAAAAATGATTAAAAATAAGTTATTGAATCAACTTAGAGAGGTAGTAGAACCACGCTGATTTCAGCACGGTGGGGTGGTACTAGAAGAGCTACTCTACTCGCACAGAAGATCAATGTACAATGACAGTATTCGTGCTGTCGTGTTTCGTTAGCGAGTGCGAGGCCGAAAGCCCAATGACGCAGAAGCATCACAAGACCGTCGTAGTGTGGTCAGCATGCTGCATTGTTGCATTCGCAATGAGTATGGTGACCACCACTCTTGGATTCCATCATTTCCATGGATGGTTTCCAACAGGCAGAATACGAGTTACTTTGACAGGCCCATACATTAGAAAAACTGACTCCTCTCTTCACCCCTTCAAAAGCCCTGAAGAACTGAACTGAAAACAGAGGATGCGGGCAGAACTTGAAGCAATTTTCCTGTTTAACCGAGAAGTTGCACCTGTGGGCCACTATCAAATTAGTAGGTCGTTAGAACCATCCGTTGCACTTTCAGCATCCTTTTAGCTCCGGGATCGCTCGAACATCCATTAAAACCGTAACATCCGTATTCATAAATATTATTTCTTATTTTTAACTGTCGGTTTCTTCGTTTTGAAATGTTTATTACGTGGGAATTTAATACGTCGTGTATGTACGTAGAATTTCCTACTATGTATTATGTACAAATGTGAATTTGTAGTCGGTATATTAAAATTTACACTTACTCAAAGTCACAAATGTGTAGATTTTATTACCATGACATATGATGCAGTTGGCACCACATATTTTTACCGTGGGAGAGCCACGCTTCGGCATATCTTCGAAATGGGATGGTCCGACCGGAGTGATATCACGGCCTCATAGAAAACCGTTATGAAACAGCGCTTGCTTTGTATACAAAGCAAGGGGGATCCATCCCCATCTCCATCTCCATTCCCTTTCCCCTGCCCCTTCCCATCCCCCAAAGGCCGGCAACTCACTTGTGACGCCTCTGGTGTTACGAGTGTCCAAGGGCAGCGGTAATCGCTTACCTTGAGGCGATACGTCAGCTTGTTCGCCTGCTATTCCATAAAAAAAACACCTTTGCCGGCGGACTGGAGGGGAGTAGCCATAGCGTCTTTTCCTAATACAAAACAGTCTGTCCTGACCGACACATTTTAAATTCACATACAAAAGAATCGCCTGACATGAACTTACACATAACAATTTAAAAAAACAATAACACACGCTCATTCTGTATCCAAAAGTGTAGGCCCATTTGGTCTTATACTTTGACAGAGGGGAACGCTTGCAAATGGTTACTCCGTACCGTATTGTATATATTTAAAAATATAGGCTAAAAAAGTGGCATAAACGGAAAGTACGTATTTTTAATAAACTATTACCCGAACAGGTAAACGTTATTTTGCTATATATTTAAAAAAGTTCAAAAAAATAAAAAAAATAGTTAGGGTTGTGTCACCCTTATCAATTAGAGGTATGAAAAATAGATATTAGCCGATTCTCAAACCTACCCGATATGCACATAAATTAAATCTATATCTTAAGATATAGTATTAGAACCGAACCGTGTATTTGCAAGAGTCATTCACAATTGTGATAGAATAAAACATTGCGTTATTACTTATGCAAAGAAACATAAGAAAACCAAAATAGATTCGATTAGGACATCAATAAAGTGCTAATTGGATGCAAGACATTTCGATGGAATAGAGGTAACATAAATAAATCAATGAATAATAGACGATTGACTTATTGTAAAGCCACAAGTAAATACTAGGTACTGATATAGAAAGATAGGTTGTTTGGGAGGGATTGCATTTGGCAATGTGGTTGCCCTTTGTACATTATATATGTGACATTCTATCTATTTTCATGTAAATATGTAATACAGTGTACAAATAAAGAGTTTTCTATCTACTTAGATACGAATTTTATGTTAGGCACATGTATGCATAAAAAATATTTTCTCAAAAGTAACGAAGTTTTTAGCTCGTTGTCGTGAGGACAAGAACATTAAAAGACGTGTAAATAAATTCACTTAACAACGTGCAAGCCATTGTCTTTTTTAATGTGGATCATGTAAAACATATAAGTAACATTCTTATTTTGTATTTTTATACTTTAGTAACATTGTTTTATTTATGTATATTATCCTAAAATGGCATAGACTGGCCGGAACTGGCTTTGGATAGAGAGAAGTGGCTTGTTGTACGGGAGGCCTTTGTAAAAATATCCTATTCCGTGACATTGGCTTTTAGATCCTACATAAAGCCATTAAAAATTATCTCCATAATAATAATAATAAAATTTAATAATAATAATAACTACTATTCACTAAGTACAATTCTTGAGATTTTAATCGCAACAACATTACATCAGCAGAAATTTGTATGACGTAACAACAGAAAAAAACGAGGAGTCTTGAATGTGAATGATGTGTGGGAAACTGTAACTACAGACCACGAGGCTGCGGCGATACTAAACTTGATTGAACCACGTTGCGGTCACGGCGTTGTTGTTTTATCACAAATCTGGTGTCACGATAAGCTAATCAATGATTCACGATTGTTTAGAATATTTATTTATTCTATTCTACACGAGAAATTAGCTTGTGATAAGATGATACGTACAGATAGTCGGTAACAGTGTCGGGATATTGGATTTTGTATAACTTTCAATAATATGAAACAATTTAATTTATTTTTAGAGAAAATTTCTGGCCCTTTTACAAATTTCGACTGCTTTCCTCCAAATCAATTAGCAGGTAAAATATTGAGCTAAGAGGGATTATTCCGAAGAGTACTTCAAGAGTGCTTCAATCCTTAGAATCGGAGATTAAAAAGACAACTTAAAAATGTACAAAAATTTAGTTGTAATATAACTTAAGATGGGTAAAAATGGTGAATATTTGATGACTTGCTTTTGCTCTCGGTTCCGCCCGCCGTTATTGTGATACAGAGACCTATGTCCTTCCTCAAGAGTCAAAATATTTCCATGCCAAATTTCATTAAAATCGGTGCAGCGGTTTAGTCGTAACAGGCAGATAGACAAAGTTACTTTAAAATTTATAATACCTCTTTTTACACAACACCATCTAGTCCCAAGCTAAGCAGAGCTTGTGTTATAGGTACTGGACAACTGATATACATGTATACTCTTTTTTTGTAAATACATACTATACATATAAAACACCCAAACTCCGAAACAAATATTTGCAGATCATACAAACATTTGATACAACCCAGGAATCGAACCCGACCTCAAGCACAGCAGTCGCATACGCTACCACTGCGCCACTGAGGCAGTCAATTAAATATTAAAGTACGGCAGCATGGATGCTAACGAAAAAATTATATTAATTAATTTTATTTTTTTGCGTGCTTCTCATAAATAACTTAATGATAAGACAGATCCTCTAGCGTAATTATTATTAAATATAAAACCATTTTATGTTTCGAAGCATATCCTAGAGATCAGTAAATGACATATTGGAGGTACTGAACCGGTCTATGCTAATGGACGATTTATACTTGGACTGTCTCGTTAAAAAAAAGCAGATTTTTGAATATTTTTTTAAATAGGCGTCTTAGATTTTAAGTTTAATGTAGGTCGTAGATGTTTCCTACGTTATCTGTTAGATCTCAATGAACGAGGCAGTTCTGCAAGGACGAGATATCATCAATGTAGGTATCACACCGACTCGGCTGGCAAAGTTTTGATATTAACTTTATAATAAAGTTGTTGGTTTAACAAACGAAGACATTTTTTTCAGCATAAACGGGAATTGATTTTGACCTAATTCGTAGCGCAGCAATTAGTATGATTTACTAATTCACGTTTCGTTAACTTACTTTGAACATTATGTAATTTTATTTGCTCTAAATGTATACGTTTTACAAAACTATTTAAAAATACTGATTTTATTATTTCATATAGCCAATGGAAGATTTAAAATGTAACTCGATTTTAAAATTAACTCAACAGTAGATTCGTGACATGACGCTCTTTGCTTAATCATCGTGCGTGACACAATGATCCTAATGCATAATCTTTTCGAATAAAACTGTAGTACCTTATTATTCCCATGTGATAACGAGTTTTAGAAATTCTTTTGGCGTAAATCATTATAAAGAAATCCCTTAAGGATATTTATTGATGGAAATGATGTAAAGATATTTTGTTAACTAGATGAGCCCCACGGTGTTCCCAAGGTTGTAGTAGCTAGTCTAAAAAGTAACTTAAGTTACTTGTATATCATCAGCCAGTCAAAGTCCAGTCAAAATCGATCCAGCCGTTCCAGAGATTAGCGGGAAAAAAACATAGACAAAAAAATTTAATGTAAGTACCGTATATACTATGATTTAAATTTAGTGAAAAGCTGTTGATTTTAAATTACTAACAGATGCTTAAATTTTTTTTTATTGTAGGTATAGATGAGTAATCAATACTATAATTCTAAGCATAAAGTAATGAGCAGTGCGAGCGCGTTATCAGCTGTTAAAATATTCCAACAATTAGAATAGAAATATGACATTAAGTATCACGTTTTTTAAAACAATTATTTACCGTTAATTCTACTGTATTTTATTTAAAAAGATACGTGTCGGTTTACCAATAACATTCTAAAGAGTTATTTATTACTCACGTTTTAGTTTGATGAAATGAAATCTAACGCTAAGCCAGCTAACGCCATACTAATTACTGATAGAATAACAATCGTAAAATTTACTTTAAAAAGTACCTGTTATATGAAATTGACTATAATACAAATAAGCCTAGCCTGACAAGCTTTAGTAATAAGTGTTATGAAACGTTGGATCATCTAACGAACGAGTGCAGGCAAGGTTGCCTACTTGAACTATAAAAGCGAGAAAACGAGGTAGAAATGAATCTAATGTTTATCTACCTGCACCTCGGAAGTTAAAAGCGAGGCCAAGGCAATATTGTTAGAATATTAATTTAATTGTACATACTCAAAAAACTAGAATAACTTGAATAAAAAGGAAATAACAACAAAGTTCGGAGTGGAAAAAGGAAAAGCAAAATATGAAGTGGAAGTAACTAAAACTTTTAATATTTTACAAGTTATGCGGCATAAAGCATTTTTCCATGTGGTGACGAATAAATGATATCACTAATGACATCACAATGACATGACAATGAGTGTTTCTAGTTTTTTTTGTTAGTACGTTAGCTTTTGAAGTATTTAAATAAATTCAGGTGGTAACAGCTTGCATACAGTTAACAATTCATGTAATACTAATACTATTGTACCTGAAGATCTGACTTTTAAAAAGAGTAGCCATGAGTTTCTTTGCCAGTATTCTTCTCATAAGGCCCTACGCATTTTGGAAACTGGAAGTTATAGATCGACACAGGCAGGCAGTTAATTTGGTGTTTTCACATAATTCACCTTGACAATACAGTACATCTGGAGTTGTGTCGATCTATGATTTTTTATTTGTAGCTTCAATTTAACGTCATAAATGACACTTAGTGTCTTAATTGTATAAATGATTTTGAATTTGATAAAGAATACGAAGTTTCACCAATCCTATTCATCCTGTGGGGATCGTAAGAGGCGACTAAGCGAGCAAACTACCCAGGACAACAGCGCTGTAAAGAGGAGAAGAGAAGGAAAACTGAAAACAAACCCAGTATCAACCCGCCTGGTCAGCGTAGTACAGTGGGCTAAAACTTATTTTCTAAGAAGAGACCTATGTCTGTTAAAGGCTGTTGATGTGCTGAGAATATTAAAATGTAAGCATTTCTTGCGACTACAGTTGACTCTTTACGAAGATCAGATTTTTTACAATAAGCACTCTGCGGTTGTGGTATAATATCGAGTGTTTATCTTAATGACGGATTTGCTACTAGACAATCTATGTTTTTGCAACAGAAACTCGAAAGTAAGTTCTGCGAATAATTTAAATAAGAATCTTATATGTTCAAAGCTTATAAAACTTCGAATACTTAACTAGACTTTTCCTTTTTTGTTCTTATTATTTATCATAACTGGTGAATAACGCTCATTCGTAGGCTAATAAAGAAATATAAATACAATCAAAAAAGCTTTTATCTCCTAATACCCTATTGATAGTAGATAAAATGTATCAGATTTATCTATAGTATGTATATAAATATATCGATATATAAAGATCAACGCACAGTCCAAACCGCTGAATCTATAATCCTGAGATTATGGACGTAGGTTAAGGAACCTACGTCCATAATCTCAGGATTTATATAAGGATATAACTTAAGTGAGCATTAAGTTATATAAGGAATTTTGGATCGGATACCACGTCCTGGTTGCATGTCAGACTGAGGACCTAAGGGGGTAAAATAGAGGATGAAAGTATTTACTATTGCGCGAGCGAAGCCGTGGACAAAAGCTAGTATATAATATATGTTTATTAGCAATCTGGTTACCATACTACAGGCTCTGGCTACTTTGGGATTAGACGTGGATGTAAAGTGATTAATACTTTTTATTTATCTTATCTATCTCCGCGGTTGAAGATCTCCTTTAAATCTTTCATTCATGGTGAAACTGAATGAATATACCTATAGTATACAGAGTTCGGCATTATCAAAATGTTGACTGGAAGAAAATGCCTATGGCATAAAATCCGCATTATACAATGTATTTCATTATCATCATAATATTGCATTCTACTGCCAGACACAGGCCTCTCCAACTGCATCCCACTTGTTTCGATAAATAAAATATATTAGCCTCGTATAAACGGAACAATCGGAACATCTCAAGCAGAGAAATGGACTAGAAAAGTTACGGAATGGTATCCCAGGAATGGGAAGAGACATATAGGAAGACCGGTAAAAAGATGTGAAGACGACCTGCCAAATGGATGGAGAAGAACAACGCTAGATCGCAACAAGTGGAGGGAATTAGAGGAGGCCTGGTTACCGTTAATGCTAGTTGATCAGATATCATTTAAGTTATTATCATTTTAAAAAAATGTGGACAGCAGGATACAGGAAATAAAGACTATTTTTATTATTATTTTATAAATGAAACAACAAATATTTTTTTGTTTTTTTTTATGTGTAATAAGTGAGTAGTTATCATAAATAAGTACTAAAAGTAAGAACTTGGGTATTTCCAGTTTATTTTAAGAGGTTTAATAAAATTTCTGAAGATGTTTGAGTAACTAATAATGACTCGATGAAAATTTAATTGTACGAAAATACATGCACAGAATTGCTCTTACGATACAAAATATCTATTATAAAATTCAAGGAAACGTAACAGTGTTGTCGGTAATATCACGTTTTACGAAATGTGCGTATTACGCAAGATTGGTTTGATGTTTTTAATTATTTTTTTATTGATATTTTCAAAGTAAATATATATTATAACCATGTAAGAAACGTTTAGGTGAAAAGATAACAAGATCATAAAGGAAAGCAAACCAAATAATCAATCAAACATGTAAAATAGCAGGTAGGTTCTATATAGGGTGTAGAAATCTGCTAAGGACGGATTTTAAGAAACCACCCTAAGTCTCGCAACCCTTATAGTTTCGTCATGTCCATCCGCCTATCTATCTGCCCCTCCGATCTCGGTTTAGGTTTTAGACGGTTACTACTAAAAAGATAAAACTTGCATGGATATGGATTTGCCGGCAACGCACTTGTGACGCCTCTGGTGTTCGCTTACCATCAGGCGATGCGTCTGCTCGTTTGCCACCTATATCATTAAAAAAAGAAACAAAGTACGGAAATAAACTCACGAAAACAAAAAATTAAACATGGGTAACTACGGAACACTAATTTATACATGGCCTGACACTCACTTTGCCGGTTTATTACGATATAGGAGGCCAACAAGAAGACGGGTCACTTGGGGCAAATTCTATCACCACCTATCTCATACAACACAGGAGTCACAAGAGTTCCCTTCCTAAAAGTTATGGCAGTGGTATGTATGTATAGGTCCGAAATTACAATTGACAATTTGTGACACAATTATGCTGCGTCACAATCGTTACCAGTGCCTTTGAACAATGCTTTATAACTAAGTACATCTATGTTTACACTTGTCGACTATATCAATATTGATTCACTGTCTCTATCGATGTATCTTTAAAGTATATTACTCCGAGTAAAACCTACATGCTTTGATCATCACACATTTCAAGGTGCATACATACAAAGCATAGGTACTGTAAAATTACCCATTTTTTGCAAAAAATCCTCGGAGTCTATAGCAAAACATTTGACAAATAAAACAACGCTAGCTGAGTCCGCAAACGTTTTGTCATACAGATGATTGCAACCATAATGTAAATTATTTCTAATTAATAAACTGTTCTGTTTGGAGAGGGCAACCTTCATCACCTAACGATATACAAAATAGCCCACGACCTATTATCAGACCTACTAAATATGCACAAAAAACATTAAAATCGGCCGGGCCGTTTCGAAGGAATTCGATAACGAACACTGTGATGACACCAGATTTTTAAATAAATATAAGTAAATCGACATTACTTTAACAATAATAAGATATAATGATATATTTGTTGAGTTTGAGTGTTTTCTATGTAGGATAATATGTATGTATTTACATAAAAAGTATTCATATATGTATTTATATCAGTTGTCTAGTATCTGTAACACAAGCTCTGCTTAGTTTGGGACTAGATGGCGTTGTGAGTAAGGTGTCCGAAATATTTATTTAATATTTAAATAATTAAGTTTTTTTTTCGGTATTTAAAACCCTAAATAAAAACTAATTGTATTTCATAAGTATTAATATGAACGCGAGGATTGAAGCAAGTGGTGTACCATTGGAAAGAACAATAGTGAGCTAGATAAGCTGATGATGAATGTAAAGCCTATATATGTACACTTTATTAATATAATGAAAAATATTATTGTGACATTATATAAATGTGGAGGAACAGGTCACATATTCCCCCAACACAAAGGGATCCTCCCTTTATGATGGGAGAATATGTGACCTCCGACCACCTAGCGATACCCACCCACGATACCTAGCGGGCCACTGTTGCTGGCGGAAGTTGTATATATGTTAATTGGTGCGAGAACTTCTATTGCGCGATGCAGGATTGGTAGCTTCTTCGTACAATACGACACTCCGTAGTTCAATGTATCTTCTGTAGATGGCGTTGTCACATGTTTTATGTTGCCGCTGTATGTGGAAGTAGTCACATATAAAATGGATTCCAAATTTACTATTGAACCAGAGGATAAAAAAATTAATTTACAGGTTTAATCCGCAGTACGGCAACTAAAATGCATTCCTATCGGAAGCAGTACAGTTTTAATCGTAAATTGATTTTTATAGTTCGAAACTATGGCAGGTGTGTAATCAATATCTTACAGATTGAAATGAAATTCCATTTGTGTGTATGAAATACAAATCTGATTAAGAAGGCCGTTACGCTAGCGTTATGAAATCTTTCAAAAAATTAACAGTCGCTTTTGAAAAAAGGAATTTACAATACTATTTACTAGCTGAGCCTTGCGATGTTACCCGTGGATAATGTTGTATCTTTACAACAACTTAGGCACACCTCGGAGCAAAACTGGTCTAAAAAAGTAGCACTAGTTACTCCTTATAACATCGGCTGTCTGCGAGTTAAGGTCCCGTTAAAACGAGCCCGCCATTCCAGAGGTTAGCCGAAAAAATGACAGATAAAAAAAACAAAAACATAATTTGAAATAATAAATAAATAATTTAAGTTAATTTGAAATTACAATCATCAATTTTATATATGTGTATACATGTTTAGATAAGGCATGACTGTGCTTATGTGGTTTGGGTGTAGATAGATAACTTAACTGTTAAGTTTAACAGACCTCAGGACACGACTTTTAACCACAGACTTCTTCTAAACTATAAACTTTATTAGCAAATGTTTTCTGTCAGTAAAAGATATGAGTACAGTCGGAAACAAATATTATTGAACGCTAGAATATTATTAAATCGCAATACGCAACAAATAAGCAATAAAAGTAATGATGGCAATAATGAGCCGCAAACTTTACATTGAAATTCTATTCTACTGACATTTTCAACAAAAATTTGTATTTGTTATAGTCCTTTTCTAATGTGACAAAACATGTTATTACTTATTTAAACAAGGTCGACGAACTTTCCAATACGAAATAAGAAAGTAGATGACTGAGGCAGAATTATCTATACAATCTATACAAATAAATAAAATTGGAGTATCTGTTTGTAATATCTAAATATTCGGTTTTTGATAAATGCATATTTATGTATACACGGTACATATACTACAATTTTTTTTTTTTTCTATCTTCCTGTTTGTTCCGGCTAATCTCTGGAACAGCTGGAACGTTTTTGACGGGACTTTCACTGGCAGATTGTTGATGATATAAGGTGTAACTTGGGCTTCTTTTCTTTACACTAGCTTTGCTCCGCGACGTTTCCTGCCATTGTTGTTGTACCGCATGGTTAGTGTTATATTTATTGAAGAATAGTATCTGTTTTATTTGCTGAACATATTCGAAAGGTAACAGGTAAAATATTAGAAACATTACAACCAAACACACAACCTGGATGGAATTATATTAAACAGTAATGGTCCCCGCGGTTATTGTTGTACCTTTATAACAACAACACGAGCTACGCCTTGAGGCGAAGCTAGATTTAAAAAATATATCCTATAGTTACCTAACGATCATGTATTTTAATTAAATCTGTACCTTGTTATTTACTGTTTCCTGTACTTTCATCACAATTAAGTTGTGAGTGAAAGTGCCACATGGGATAATATTATGAGATTAGGTTTCTTTATGTATGGCCCTGACAAAATGACTCTACTCTGCTCGATTGAAAGCATAAGCAGAATCCAAGAGTAATGGTCACCATACTCATTGCGAAAGCAGACAATGCAGCATGGTCACCCACACCATGGCGGCCTTTGCCCGTTGAGATACTTCTGGAAAATTGAGCCTCCGGTCTCGCACTTACAAAGAAACACGACAGCACGAACGCTGTCATTTTATGGTGAACTTCTGTGCGATTGTAGTATCGCTCTGGTCGAGCCGATCCGTTCGTGCTGAAATCAGCGTGGCTCTACTAATCTAATTACCACAATAAACTGATCAAATAATAAGGAAAATGACCACAATAAGCTGATGAAAGGAGCTGGTTCAAAGGATTACCGACTTAAATGATCCTTGTATATATTGAAGAAACAAATGTTCATAAATTTGTTCAAATTTGGTTCTCTAAGAATCGAATCTGCTTTATGTATAAACTTTCTGGTTTTTGATTTAATATTACTAGGCTTTAATGTATTAATAGACTCGAGAGTTAAATTTTGGGTGTAGGTAGACTAATATTTAGATTAATGGGTTAAGTATAAATACGGCTTAAAAGTTATTTAATAATCAGGGTTAGATCAGAATACGAGCGTGTGATAAGCAAGCGAGGATATGTGAAGACTGAACCGAACTATCAGCTGTATATTGAACCTATACTTTTTAAAACATTTTTTTAGATTGTCATTTTTTTTCGTTGGCAATCATAATATAGCTATCACTACTGCTAATCGATTCTGTCATATACTAACATATAGAAAACTAGATACATGGATACCCGTTTTTAAGTGTAATGCAAATATATCTCAGAATATGTTTTAAACAAAGTTTTAAAGAATAATGAACCAAAGCGTCATAGCACGGCGTGCAATATTTGATGGTTATCGCATTTCGAAGCCGTTAATGGAAATTTGCCGGGCGAGCGAGCATAATCAGCTTACTGTGGTAATTGGCACAGTTCGAACATAAACAAAGCATTCAGATTTATGAACGTATATTAGTAAAACTTAAGATTAAAGAGTTTTCCGCGTTACAAGATACACGTTTGACTAAATAAATTCATTCATATAGATCCAAAAAGAACTTTCGCATTAGTGTCAAGTCCATGAATCAAATATTGCTAAGATACAAACGTAAATGAATATGACACCCATGTGTATAGGTTACTTGTTAATAGTACTCCTTGTTTCTTTTCTAAGTCGTTTCATATATAATTTCTTAACGTGTAATATGTTGATCAATAATATTACATTCTAAATCGGTTTCTCTTTACATAAGATCAAAACTGTTGATATTGTAAAAAATTCTATGATATACCTGCTTGAAAAAGAGTACTGATCTATCGTTAAATTGTTTCTTCAAATATTTGTTTTGTTAAAATAATATACTTGATCAAATTACGCCGAACGTTGGATTACAAGAGGACTCTAGTAACAGTAGGCAATCAACCTTTTTACCAGAACTACTGACAAGTATTTATACGCCTCTTTTAAAACAATAAATAGTTTTTACAGTTGGATGTTGTGATTCCCCCTTTTTATCTGAGAATTGATCTTGTGCGCATTGAAGCCATCAAAATAGGCACTATTGCCAAAAAATACATATCAAATATGTCGATCTAACAAAGCCGCTTATTAAGAACTAAGTCTGCCGACAATTACTTTGATACAACCAATTTTGTATAATGGACTTTGATTGTGGGCAAAAAAACAATTTCTGACTAAATAATGTTCACGTTTTTTGTGACCGATTACTTCATAGTTTTTGCTTACGTATTATACGAGGTACAAGCATGGGTTACGAATTGAGTACGAGTAAGAAAAACATATGTTGCTCTTTTACGAATTCGTGAAATCATGTTTTACATTATGGGTGCTATCCATCGTATAAATACATTTTTTCATCTATTTTTTAGTGGTCAGAAGTATCAATAACAGCTTTCATTAGTTCTCTGCTGGATATAGGTTTTTTTATGGAATAGGGGCCAACGAGCAGACGTATCGCCTGATGGTAAGCGATTACCGCCGCTCATGGACACCTGCATGACCAGAGGCGTCACAAGTGCGTTACCGGCCTTGGGAGATGGGGAGGAGGATGACGGGAAGGGTTGGATTATGGGCCTCCGTTATCCTCAATCACTCGGTGAAACACAGCGTAGGCGCTATTTCACACCGGTTATCACTCCGGTCGGGCAGGCCCGTGCATGCCGAAGCGTGGCTCTCCCACTGCGAGAGGTTTCTTCATAGAAAGAAGGTCTTGGCCTACTATACGCTGGCCAGGCGGGTTCGTATAGGGTTTGGGTCCACGCTTTCTTTCTCTTAGCAATGATATTATCGCTTCGTTGCCTTTAGTGACACCCATGGGCAGTATAGGCATGGTGACTTTGTAGTCTAAATCTATCAAAATACAAATCTTTTCTTTAATAATTGTACATAATGTTCTTTTCTCTTTTGAGTTATCTCACATGCATCACTTATCGTCGTGTATCTAGTTGTAAAACTAGTTTTAAGAAGATATTTTATTGTTGAACATCTCTTGAAACATGATTCGATGATCGTTAATCAAGTGAGTAAAGATCAATAAATCTCTGTGTATAGCTTATTTTAGAACCATGTTACTGTCAAAATCACATGTCAAGAATATATTTTGACAGATGTAATCTCTGTTCAGCTGAGACAAGCTCAATCTAGTCTCGAGAGGTAATTTCAATTTACTTTAATTAACATTAATTGATTTTCAATTCACTTAAAATATGCATACTTGAGACGCTTTTTGTCATACGGGCATAGGTGTTTTTGAAGCTAAAAGCGTTTCAAATTGTATTGTAATATAGATGGATGTAATCGGAAATCTAGCTTATCGCCACATCCGTAACTGTATACGATATTATATATGTAAGTTTATATGATTCATATATGAAACCGGTATCAAATTATGAATGTATGTAATCCGTATAAATTGTTTAAATGTCACTGATCTCAGGCAGTAGCAGCCACATAATATGATTTGCTGTCGTCTTGTGATTTATATGATATAGCCTATTGTTAACAGTTTTTTTAGTTAAAATCTCTAAGTATACTTACTACAGTACTATACTTGCTACAGTATAAGTGCAGGAAATTAATGTTCCTGTAAACTTACTCTCCATACTGCTACTATCAAAGTTATTAGTAACTTCACACAACTCACACACAAACGGCAGTCTGAACCCAAACTACCTTGGGGGCCTTACCAAGATACATCGAACCTATTTCTACAATCAATATTATTCTGTTAAGCACTTTTGAATAAGCTTTGAGATGACGTCATTACAGTACGTCAGTAGGATATCAATTTGACTATAAACTGCTCTCTGGTAAACATAATTTAATTTAAATAAGATCAACTTTTAACTAAATGGTCGACAATTAAATAATACAAGAAAGATAATAAGATACTATTCAAATAAAATATGGAAAGGATTACAGTAACATAAAACGGTCATTGAATTAATGGATAAATTCCTGCCAATAGATGTTCTTAACTATAGAACTTTTATCGACAACTGTACGAAGTTCAAAGACAGAAAGGACATCCGTCAGCACGTCTAGTTTGCCATTACAATACAATAGCCGTTAGACCGATCCCTAGAAGGTTCTTTGTGCTATTTATTATTAATTAAAAGGAAGCAGTATTCCGTATATTTTTACATTGTTTGTTGCTACAGAAATATAAAATTTAATTTAATCAAACTAAAAAAAAAATTGTTAAAACAATTGGAATACTTATAATTGCGAGTCACTTTGTCTGTGTGTCACGCTTTCCCTGCAATGATTTCAATGAAATTTGGCATGGAAATACTTTGATTTTTAGTGAGGGATATAGGCTACTCTTTACTGCGATAACCAACAAATACGCGGGCGGAACTGCGGACAAAAACTAATATATAAGGGTACAAAATAAGGCTGTTACCAACTGAGTGTGGCACAAGAACTGGTCCATTCTTAGAGCAATATCTAAAACAATTTATCCTCTGAAAAGTTTCCAGACAAATCATTTTTAAAAATAGCGTGTAAGTTGCTTAATAATTTTTTATTTCACTTATGATATACCTATTTCTCTAAGGGATCGCATCCGAAACGAGGTGATCCGACAAAGAACCAGAGTCATCGACATAGTCCACACGATTAGCAAGCTGAAGTGGCAGTGGGCTGGTCACATTTGCCGAAGAACCGATAACCGTTGGGGTAAACGAGTTCTTAAGTGGAGACCGCGTCTCGGCAAACGTAGTGTAGGACGTCCACAGGCCAGGTGGAGCGATGATTTGCGCGGGACGGCTGGCAGGAGCTGGATGCGAGAAGCCATAGATCGAACTAAGTGGCGTGAAATTGGAGAGGCCTATTTCCAGCAGTGGAATGCGATAGGCTGATGATGATGATGATGATGATATACCTATATCCAGAAAGATTCATAAAAACGTAATGAAGAACAATGTTAAACTAAGTTTAACATAATTAACTGCATACTTAGTTCACGTGCACACACATAAACAAGGCTAGTTAAAGTACTTGTGGCAGGACTTGAGTCGCATGCGCATAGTTACGTGTACATTCTCGTGTTTTACTGTTAAAAACAATTTTGCTTAGTTTATCGCTGAACGAAATATACAGATAGCGTTTTATACATGTGTTTCGAAATTGAAATGTAAACATACATACACAAACACGTATGTAACCCTGCTTTTTGTCAACTACGATTTAGTTTCACTCACGTATTAAGAAACAAGTCTATTGACGTCATCATGTACGTCGAGAATTCAATGTGCAAAATTGGGAATACATCGAAAGGCAGAGGTTTATAAGGTAAGTAAGGATGTTGCTTACACGCATAGGCAGTCGCGAGGCACGGCCAAACAGGTCACGATTAAGTTACATTCATTCACATTACTTGACCTGGTTGTTTATGGGATATCAAAATCTTTTAGCAACGTATCTAATACCACGTACATTTTTTTATATGTGTCTGCCAAAGTGACTCTACCCTGCCTGGAAAGTATGAGTAGAATCCAAGAGTAGTGGTCACCATCCTCATTGCGAATCCAGACTACACGGTTGGCCTAGTGGTTTCAGTGGTCGCCATACCACTTCCCACTGCGCCAAGTGTTGGGTTCAAATCCTACATGGAACAACACTTTGTTTGATCCATAAATTTTTGTTCTAAGTCTGGGTGTACTTTGTGTCCATTTCATGTATGTTTGGAAAGATCCCCGTGACACAGGAATGTAAATTCCTAATGCGGGGGTTTTATTTTTGAAGACAAAAAAAAGACAACGCTTGTTGCAGCATAGTGACCCACACTATGGCGGCTTATTAAGATGTTTCTGCATCATTGGTCCTCCGGTTACGCATTCACCAACTAACCAGGACAACACGACTGCTGCAACTGTAGGTTGGTCTTCTGTGAGAAGTCGGTGGAGCGTGGTTCTACTACCTTAAGAAGCTACCTATAACTATTGCCAAAGTAAGCTTAAAGCTGACATGACCAACGAACCTCAACTTCATGTAATCATCTTCCTGGCCTCTATTGTTCCTAATATTATTTGGGGACGGTCGTCAGTTCAACCGGTTATACCTGAACCGGTTGTTCCATGGAATGGCTGGCGTCAAACCTCTGCAACCCTGAGGGTGAACTAAATTCGAAGTCTATTAGAGATAACATGCAAGCATCGGTTATCGCTAAACAGTAGGAGTCGTTTGCTTTTTTAACGACTGTATCAGATATTCTATTTTTAAATGTTTTATAATTTTTTTTATAACGTGCAATGACTACGCAAATTACTAACTTAGACAATTACGTCACACCTGTCATAAAATGTATTGCGGTGAAGAATTAGCGAAACTAATAAAACATCACAATGGTATATAAATTTTATCTGTGGCTCATTCAGCGTCGATTGAGTTGTCATTTGTAACAAACATGTTTTGCAGTTGACAGTCTTACATAAGAACTACCAATCTATGATGATGAACAATTCCTAGAATTAACATGAAAATATATTTTCAATCGCAATCGCAAATCACGATCTCACATCTGGGAGAAACCAGAACTAATAAATAACAATACGAAAAACCATACACCTACAGCGTGTCTTCCAATTCTTGTAACTGATTTGAAAGATCGTAAATCATAGCACCTATTATTAAAAAAAACTTTGAATATAAATTCGTATATTATTAGCCTACGAACTTTATAAATCATTGTTTAACTCCGAACGTCATTAAGTCAATAGGAAAGAAAATATCTTCTCTTTAAGTCTTTTTATTAAAATCGGAAAAACGATTGCCAGCATTTTGTTAATATATTATTATATGGCCAACATTCTATATTTTATTATAATGACATACCTATGTTAAAACAGCAAGAATTCGGTGAAATTTTATTAAATTATTAGATACTTGATAATACACTACCCACGTCTTTACACTTTGGTCAACTGAATAAAAATATCTTGAGCTTGTTATCGAAGTATATTCAAGTGGTGTAGATGCAAGATAGAAGTTTTGTAGCGTTGAACGAGGGGTCCAAACAAGAATTATTGTTTAACTTATTAGATATTCGTTTTATGAATGAAAAAAGGTACGAATTAGATAGGGTCAGCAAGTCCATAAATTAAAAATACATAGCTAGCATAATTATAATTATTTTTGACGATTCGATTGATGAGACTAAAGTTCAAGTTACTCAAGCATTGTAGGAACTTCCGAAACAGATGGAACAAAGAACAAATTATTCTATCAACATGATATTAAGAATCGTCTGTTGAAGTCAAAGTGTAAACCATTTACGTTGGCCGTGGGGATTGAACTCGAAACAACAAATAGCAATACCATAACACACGTCCCTTGAACTTTAAATAAACCTGTTATTTAAGAAGTATGTTTTTTAACGATTTAAGGTCACGATCTCATCTCTACGATTGGCAGACTCATTATTATAACACATGGGTACTCAATTTACGACATTTCCTATATTAATCACTTTATTCACCTGTCATTATGTTTAACTTTCAACAATATTGTTATAAATCAGGTGCAATAAGTGAGTATTAAACATAAATATTCTATCATACTAATCTTACTTTTTACCTTTTACCGCCGAAAGGGTAACAATTTTGGTAATCTATGTATGTTTCTATGTTCCACCGTAGCGCCTAAATTACGGAACCGATTTTAATATTTTTAATGAAAGAGGTGACTATACATTTGTAATAAGGACTCGGGTGACATTGGCTCCAGAAAGATCTTACGTAGTTGGGTTATGTATAGTTTTTTAAACACTTTATTGTTTAATATTTGAATGCGTAATTTTGTAAGAAACTTTTTCAAGCAAAAATACCGAACTTTTTTTTTTTTTTTTTTTTTTT